>JABSMR010059344.1:0-14140 GCA_018902295.1 Dusona sp. PSUC_FEM 10030013
ATAATAATAATAATGAACATGCTGTACTAATTTGGAAATAATCGTATACACATAAGGATTCCTCGGCGTCTAATCCTGGCGACAGAATAACGCTTAATATTCAACACGAGTTATGATATAATGATAGGTCTTCCGGTGTTTAGCACACCTCTTTTGTCGTCTTTCATCATTCATCTTATCATACTCAACATTCTTTCTCGCAACTTCTGTCCTCCGCATGCTTCTGTGGACTAACACACGTCACTGAGGCGATAACGACCTCCCGTCTTCATGGTTCTGCAATATATCTTTAGCTTAAAATCCACTGATGCACATTGCTCACAAAGTCACGTAAGCTACTTGCAGTTGAGCTGTGACGCCTGAGCGTGGGCGACTAATGATGGGTTCGCGCTTGGTCGTGCGAAGAGATGCACACGAGTACGTACATATGTCCAAAGAGTGTCTCGCCTGTCACTCCGAAGAAAGTCGTTGGTTGTTCTTTTGTTGTCGTTGTTGTCGTCGTGTTTCACGCGCTCGTGCCACAACGACAATGCAAATTCCAACACTCGCCCTCTAAACGAGACTCGGCTTGAAATATCACGTTAGACGAGCACGCGACCACTTTTGTCTGATCGAGCAGCGAGAATTCTTTTGATGAATAAACGAAGACGCGAGGAAATTCACGCCTTGGCTTTAACGCTTGTCCTAAATATAGAAATCAATCTTGCGGAACAATGAGAGACTTTCTTATGTTTTTTTTTTAAGGAATCTCGTCTCCGTTTAATCCGGAAGAGGTCGTAAAAAGTAAAGAAAGAAGGTATCTACGAGAGCTGCCTAAAAGTAGAGTTGCTCTTGCGGGGGCTTTCGGCCACTTTTTTCTCTCTTCATAACCGAGATCACTCTGCTCTTTAGGAACGCCCTGTGACGAGATCACGGATAACTGTGTCAAGACGTTCTGGATATCTCGACGTGCCAGTCTACAGGATTGCGCAACTCGCTTGTGCTCCCGCGCTGCCTCCAGGCTCCCAGAAGCGAAAGAGAGAAAAAAAGAGAAACAGAGAGCGCACGGGATCCACGATGATCCGATTCTAAGATCACCTTCTTGCCGTATCGTATACTTAGCTCTCCTCAATTTACAATCTCGATTGCTCAGACTGGTCTAGAATATCGCGGAGGGCTTCAAGAGACTGCATTAGGACACCCTGAGGGGTACGTTTCTATCGAGGTGTATGCTGCAATACAACCGAGCCGGAAACCTAGATCTACTATAGCTATGGAGGGCCTTCTTAGAGAGAAATTCTCTTTATGTGAAACACAAAATTCTTAAATCTCTGTGAAACTAATAGGAAGGTCAGCTTAAAAGTATATACTGGTAGAAAAGTCTGCAAAATATAAGTGGAGAGTACTATGCATATTGTAGTATTTATGAGCAACAAAATAACGAGACTACTTCGTTCAACAATTCTATTAAAACTCTGATTAACAAAAATGAGACCAAGAACAGGCCCGCGACGGATGGAATGCAAAAGAGAGCATGGCACTAAATTTTCCACGATTGAAAAATCTTGACTTCCGGTAAACATTAAGGTTTATGAAAGTATAATGACAACGAATGAATACCGCTGTAAGAAAATGAAAGCTGCCTCGTGACCAAAAGCCCTACGCCAACTGGACCATCGGCATGTAAAATGAGACTGAGTGAGTGAGTGAGATTAATACTTCTTCGAGTATAGCCAACATTGTTTATGACTGTTTGTTGGTCGTTCGCCGGTGATGTTGGGACGACGTCACAATTGCTTCGGACAATGATAGTGCGCGCGGTGGTCCCGAAGACGAGTGATCGCGGCGGTGGTGGTTGTAGCAGCTGGAGCTCTCGATATGGTAGAGTGGTGAAGGTGGTACAGACGAAGGAGGAGGCATGAGATGTTGTACGGTAGGGTGGGGTGTGTCAGTACAGTTGCAAAGGTGAATTAGTGCCTGGGAGGTTACACACGGAGGGAATGAGAGTAGCCCAGCTACGCTCGAACTAATATTGTCGTGGTGGGAGTATTTCATTCTGGTGTACATGCTGCTGCGTGGAGAGGTAGAGAGGCTGTTCTAGCTGTTTGCTCCGTGGACAGAGTACGGTGAGGAGTGGTAGAAGTCTAGAGGTATTTGTGTATATATCTCTGTCTCTTAGTCTAGCTTTATTCAATACAGACACAGGTAGCATAATAGCTATGTGGAAGTGGGTATATTGCTTGACGCACACAATCTCCTTTGTATTCTACATTAACGCGATCTCGTTGATGCCGCATTCTGCACGTTGTATGCTGTTACGGTGTGGGTCCATCCGAGGGACGAAAGCTACAGACAAAAAGATTGCGAGAGAAGAAGAGAGAAAGAGAAAGCCACAGAGATAGCGTGAAGAGAGGGACAAAGCGAGAGCGGTCGTAGTGAGATGAAAAGAGGAGTAGGAGCTGCGAGAGGAAACGGACCAGAGCAGAGGGAGGGCAGGTCGCGTGCCGCCGCGTGGTGCTACTCCCGTAAGAGGTTGGGTGAGGTGAGGCGCGCTGTACTTACCTTACGAACATATCTCTCACGGTTATTCCACTAAGCAGTGGACCGTAAGCCGCACACAGATAGAGAAAGAGAAAGAGAGAGAGGGGAGATCTCTCTCTTCGCTACGATGCTCTGTCTCTCGATCTCCGATGCTGTGTGCTTCTGCTAACTCGGGCGCCCGCTCTCATCCACGGCCACGGTACTCAGACTCACCGCGCCTCGTTCGCGGTTATACCATACACCAACTCACCTCTACCTACCTACCTACCTACCTACTTTACGAACCATACCCTACCTACCTCTATACCCCAACCAACCTACGGGTTCAGTCTCCCCGCCCAGTCGAATGCTCGCACTGCCGCACCGCACCGTGCCCCGAAGTGGTGTGCTTGTTCCTCCTCACTCTTCTCTTACTCTTACTTTGCTCTGTGGTTCACCGGTAACGCCACGCTTCATACACTCTTGCCTCCTTACTCGATCTTCTGGACTCGCCCGGTCCGCGTGCCGGCTTACTTCAACCTCGTCATCATCGTCGTTGTCATCTCACTGCGTTGTATATCTCGTCACGCTAACTTCGTGATATACCACTACGACTGGGATTTTTCCTGATAGCAAGTTTTCTACTAACACGAACTATCGCTGCTGCACCACCTTCCACCTCCACCACTAGCACTACCACTACCACTACCACCCTGCGTAAGATTCTCTACTGACTACAACCTCCAGATTCTTACAACGGACGGAGAGACATAGAGAAAGAGATTACACACTAATGCGGCAGTACCTGGCGAACGGACAAACGCGGCGACCACCGCAAGGACCAGCACACCGCCCTCTTGCAATTCGAAGCGATCGCCAGTCAGGACCCAGCTGTCCTGTGGAAGACATATCATCACGCGAATACGGAATACATTGGATTCGCGGTGACTTGGGCTAACTCGTTGACGTCGTGAAAGTCTCGCCGGTTATTACGGGCGGGACGGTGTATTCTACGTTTATTTTTCACTCGTGTCTCATAAAGGCTTACACGATCTAATGAAATAATCGTTGATTTTTTGCTGAAAAAAATTCCCAACTCTAGAGTCTCAGTGAAATAAGAGACCTTGATCTTGATCTTAATTTGGGATAATCTCATTCCTTTATGTCTACATTGTGATTCGTCGTTAGGAAAAGTGAGTTTATCCATCGACGTCGTTTCAATGAGGTAACAGTGTTCGGAAGGGTATATTTCATAAACTGTGTTAAGACGTAAAATTGCAGTGTTGATCGCACATGAGACAAGAACACGTGGCCAGTCCGCCACGAGGCTGGCTAGAACCGACCGTTACTACTGACAGCTCTCTGTGAGAACGCGCGTGTGAGTCTTCTCGCTCCCTCGGGAAGTTGTTGGCTACACGCGTTCCCGCTACTACTGCTGCCACTCGTGTGTAACACTTCAGAGTTCTGCAGTACGAAGGGCTTTTTCCTTCCGTCTTCTGACCCACGGATTTATCTCTATTATTTCATATTGAAAAATTCGGGAATGCTAATTATAAATGACTTAACGGTGATTACTCAGTGGAATGAGTGAATAAAAGTGTTTCCTGTGATCGGACGCAACGACAGTTTTGACAAAGTTTGGTTTTGTTGTTTTTCGCTTTTATCTGGAAACGGTGTACCGAGTGCAGGGATTCAGGCTCCCACGAAGTTAAACTTATGGAATGACAAAGAAGGTAAAATTTACATTGGAAGTAATTTCTTCGGAACGTGTCGTTGATATCAAATTTTTCGACACATCTCGTTAATCACAAATTATTATAAACGGTTGACATATTATCGTGTGAACATGCATGAACGAAGGATGTGGCAAATAAATGATTAAGCTTCTGGTATTCCGCTTTAAAGTTCTGAATATTAATGAATTCCGAGGATATCTTATAGGTTAAGTTTGAGCTCGGTCGTGAATATATGTTAATTCGCAAAATTTTACGATCGATGAAATTAAATCGTGTTGCCGATATATTCAGGATCAATCAATCTTTCTTATACTGTTAAATCGTTCTCATCCGATTTCATGTTCTTTTAATCGTTTACAATAATTTAAACTCCAATATACCAATATCGTGGGATCGAACATCCAAAGTAGTTTATTAGCTAAAATCTCTATTCTTTCACTATTTATGCGGTTTTATACATATACGATCGTTCCAGTATCGAAGTTATTCATTACTTCGCCACGGAGTATTGCGATTTATATACGCAGTTTGAATTGCGACTTTACTTTCGTTCTCTCGTATTATCGTAACCCACGCCCACGCAAAACGTCAATATACATACATATATATTTATATATAAATACATTCATCGTCGATTTTCTCACATACACGAATTCTATTAATCATTCGATCGTTCGTTGCATAGTTACCGAGCGAGATATATATATACTCGCGGTTCTTATTTTCCTCCAGCAACAAGAGGAACACGATGGCAAACTTCTAACTCATAGATACGAAATGACGTTTTTCTGTATTAGTGATTCCCGTCGCCTAATCCTTCGTTGTCGTCGTCGTCGTCTTCGTCGTCGTCGTCGTCGTTTCCCAAGTTCTATTCCTTCACGCATTAAAGCAATACACGCGTTCAAAAAAATCACTCCACCCACGCTCATCCTTATATCACCCATTGGAGCGTGTGTTCTGTCTCTCCCTGTGTATGCAATTCCCCATGTGAGAGTTCCATATCCACTCGGGAAAGACCACAGTACATCTATGTGTGCAAATTCACGGTGGGGCAAAAGTTGTTTCGCCAGTGATACCATGGCACAAACACCATACTGATCACGAGACAACCACGACGTTTCCTCGTACATAAATTCAAAGCGTATCTCTTTTTTATTTCCCTCCTTTCCCGAAGAATCCCTTTGCCATTCTTCTACGACTGAATTCAAGCGTATCATATATTGCGAATGCACTAAACTACATAGGGTATATATAAGTTCTATCAGGACTGTGAATCTCGCCTTTCCGATACAAGGATCGATTATTCAATTAGTGTGCAATAATCTCTTTTCAAAACATTGTTATTTTTGTCATTTTCATTATATTTTTTATCTATCATTTTAGACGTTACGTACACCTGAAAGGGCCAAAAAAGGGTTATTTCAATCATTTTTTTTATACCCAAAAAATGTTTCTATTGAGAAATCTTTTTTTCTTTTCAAGATACATTTTGTTGATTATGAAATTGGAAAATTTTATTACAAAAAAACATTATGTGACTCGTTGTTGTCATTCTTGTAAAACAGTTTTTCACTAAACGGTATATATTTGCGGCAACCACGATGCCGACTGTACGCTTTGGCCGATTTTTAATAAATGCATTTTTCAAATAATGGCAGAGGGCTGAAGCGAAAAATTGGATTTTTTCTTGAAAGGTTTTTTTTAAAATTATACAAAGAATCGATGATGTGCAATAAAAAAAATTCTCCGGCAAAGATTAGATAATTCTGTTGAGATCCTTGTGTAGAGGGATTTAGTTTTCAAAATGCGATGGTTACAGTTTTCGAAAACATAATTTTGGCGAAAACCTATTTTAGGGATTAAACATCTTCCAAATTGAAATTAAAATTTCTTCTCATTCTTGCATGACATCGTCGATGCTTGGAAATTTTTTGTGAAATATATATAAAGAGCGAAAATATCGAAGAAAAATAGTTTTTTTTAGCCCTCCTAGGTGCATGTAAACCTTTAAATAATTATTTTTGTTTTAAATATAACGGGAGGTACTTAATAACAGTTCTGTCTTGATCTGTACATTTCTATTATAAATTAAATGTAAAACAATAGTAAAACATTTAAAATAATGTGGATGCCAAATGCGTATTTTCGGTGATTCAGTCAGGCCAATAATTTTTTCCTTTTCCATTACTGCGAAACGGAAAAATATATGAAAGCTGAATTCAATCGGTATACTTGTAGTTTTACCGTTATAATCAAGATATTCTGTACAGCTAAGGCAAGATCTGCAAGTCTGATATATAAAAACACTTCGACATGCATAAACGACACGTGGTTTTATCAAATCGGGATGCAACGATATTAATCACATAACGGAACACTC
The DNA here is from genome assembly GCA_018902295.1 of Dusona sp. PSUC_FEM 10030013. Taxonomy (NCBI): domain Eukaryota; kingdom Metazoa; phylum Arthropoda; class Insecta; order Hymenoptera; family Ichneumonidae; genus Dusona; species Dusona sp. PSUC_FEM 10030013. The sequence goes on from JABSMR010059344.1 coordinate 6,616, forward strand.
CGTGTAGGAAACTTGATGAAAAAGATGTCAGAATTCACTATATCAGTCATTGACACGAAGATTCTCATTTCAGACAAGAAAACTTGTTACGTATAATAGAAGAATTAATTTCCTTCTTATGACAGGTAGAAGAAGTCATCTCCAGTAACAAACGATCGATTGGATCATGAGAAATTTCCGAGACACTTGTATTTCGCTCTCCCTTTTTGTATTAACGAGAACAATGAGAATGTTCGGAGTGATAATGCGCCAAACGCCGTGTCTCTTCGTCCTCCCGTTCGCCACCATTTTGGTCTTTCCTTCTGTCACTTTGTTGAACGCGTTTGATGTTGCCCAACGATCCGAGTAAACGCGTTTACCGACGGTCGCAAACATTATTTAAATACCTGGACTATTACGAGAACAAGGAGAGACCGAGAACGGGACAATCATGAGAGATTCCCAAGGCAATCGGAGGAGGAGTATCTTCTAGTACTACGCGAGGATGTTCGAACAATGCCGGGCAAGATCTGCTCGAGATTCTTTCGCTCTTCTCTTTTTTTTCTCGCATTCTGTAAAATCTTTTTACCCCTTCCTCGCTCCCCTGCCACTTCATTACCACGAGGTACAAATGATAATAAAAACCCTCCGAAAGGACGGAAACATTACCGCAGACACCGAATACCTTGATGCAAGAATTACGAGTACAATGGGTTACCAGATTGAGTAATGACGCTGAACCAAAACAGTGGTTTTCAACGCTACAGAAGCAAACAATTAATGAAACAAAGAAAAATATCAATTATTTTACTCAATAACGATTAATCCAGTTCAATAAATAAATTGAAAACAAAAAACTTTTTACACTATGGAATTTTTGTAGTTTTTTTCAAATCGAAAGTATTTTTGTGGAATGGAAAAAAACGAAGAATTATTAATTGGTAGCATCGAAAGCACCGATTTTTTATGGATCAAAAGGTTGACGAACTAAACCTCATTAATTTTCTCTACAATTCGAGCTCGCAGTAAATCGTCTCAACCGTTGAAGCATAAAAAAACTTTAAATTTACTTCGTAATTGGATAAATCGTGATTAATATTTGCCCTCTCTCGTTTAAGTTCATCCTGTCTCGTCTCGAAGACTGTTCATCCTTAATCACGACGATAGGTATGAAACATCTACGGACGTCTGAGTCAGACGAGAATAACGCGAACGCGTGGGTTCTCACTCTTCTATATCGTATATCTAGGATCTAATGTATTCGAGCTCACGCACAATGGTATAACATTTAAAATTGAATTCGGAAGGTACCGTTATACAAAAGCTTGTATTCCGAATCGTCCGATACGTTAACTATTATATGATAAGCGCACTATCTCGTAGAAGAGAAGAAAATTTCGCTTGTCAAAATATTTTGGCAGCCCATAAAAATGAAAAGAAAAATAATTGTCAAATTAACGGATTCAAGCCAAGTGTGCGAGTGAAACTTTGAGTAAGAAAAATTGGAGCTTCCAGTCCGTAAAAAATAGAAAAAATTAATTGCCCAAAGGGCGTTTCAATATTTATTAGAGTGAAAAATACGTGAGAGAAATCGTAAGATTTATTTCGTCGTACTCCACCGCGAGAGAAGAACGAAATCTTGACTCTGTCAAGGCTCGTGATGAGTCAGACGAGGATTTGATCGCCCGCGCCATAAAAATGCACCGACGCGGTTGCTTCGTCGTCTCATCTTTTGCCATGAAAAAGAATAATAAAAAAAAAAACTAAGCAAGAATAAAAAAGTTCGCGAAGAATCGGTTGTGCGTCATATATCGCTATAAAAATATCCCGTTGTGTCCCACAGCAGTCCTGTATCTTATTAGATGAGTGAGATTGTATGATTATATATTTTGCATGTGTCAAATCGTATGAAACGTCAGCGCAGACGATGCACATTGTTACATATATTTATATATATTTATTTGAAGTGTATCGTACATTTCGCACCGCGTGGGATGATAAATTGACACTAATACGCGAATTCGTGTAAGTATCAAAGTAATAATAACGTCATTGAGTGTGATTCACGTAAAACTCGATTGAATCGGACGCGAATATATAAGAAGTGTTATTCGAGATTTTCCAAAGACAGACACAAAATAACATATGGATATATTTATATTATAAATGAATATACGCACGTTGTGTTATATAAATGAGGAATATATGCATAAATGTAAATTTATTGATCTTCATAAATATAAAAAAAAAAAAAAGAATATAGAGAAAAATTACACAAGATCCTGTAAAGTTAACACTCCGTGTATACCAGACTGCTATCTTATGATTCTCAGCTGTTTATTGAGTGAACATACGGTACTAAACATTATTTGTCAAATGATTGAAGATTTGCAAGGAGTTGAGAACCCTTATGGTTTATGACTTTGTGAAGCTTAAGGCAAATTGTGATGTACAAAAATAATTTATGCCACGTTTAAACCAACATAGAATTATTCAAACTGATGCATTGCAGTGAATAAGCATTCTCTTTTATTTGAATATAAATATTTCAAATCGTTGGATAAATATGTGCTGTTACAAAATTTATTCAAAATACGTCACTGTTCTGCACATCAAATTTTATGAAAAAATGATTATTTCTGTGAATTGAAATTGCCATATCAAGCCCTATTATCGCTGGGTACTTCGTTGGAAGATTGTGAACGAAATGACAAATTAAATTGTAAATTCATTATTTTCCACACAATTTTTCAATTGCTTAAAAAGTATTTTTTATTTATTACAATTGCTTATAGTCATAACGATAAAATCGTAAAAAAATATACTAAAAGAAAAATAAAAGAACGAAAGAATGTTTTTGAAGTATAATTTAACATGCCCATCTCTGTACGATGAAACGAATTTACGAAACTTGATACTAGATTCGCTACAAGATTCCGATAAAGAGTTTATTGCCCGGAGAAATGGGTCAAGAGATTTCCAGTATATATGCATGCGAAAGAAAATGAGGGAGAGCGGAAAAAAGAAGAGTTTAAAATCGAATCGAACGAATGCACGCGAGAGCGAGGAATGAGGAGAGAAATGATAGAGACGAGAAGTTTGATTCCAGAGACAAAGCGAGTGAGAGAGTTAGTGAAGAGCTGAATAACAAAATCCAATGATTTCGTAGTATCGCGTGAATATTTCATGAGAGGAGGTCGAGAGCCGAAGAGAGCTCTCCACAAAAAAGACAAAATAATCTATGGATCGTAGAGTATATGTATATAGAACGATCGAGTTGAGTGTGCACGTATAGAAAAGAGAGGATTGGAAGAGCCTCGATTAAAGGAGAGGAGGTTCCTAAATAAGCAGGCAAATCGACTGACATCCGGAGCATAAAAGATCGAGCGAATAAGAGGTTGAGAAAACCACCCAACTACTGAATTATCAAGTCGATGAAAATCTACACAAAATTATAACTAATGAGTTATAAAGTGGTTAAAGACCACCCGACAACAATCGGGTTGAAACTAGTGAGCTTTCGATTGCGACTGCTTCGAAAAAACTCACCTAACCTCGATGCTAACTTCAAAGAGTTTTATGTGGAATTGGAAAATAAAAATCATCTTCGATCATTCAACACAGTGGTTTATTGCGTCAACACGATATTCACACACTGTTACGGTAATTCGACTAAATATATCTTCTATTGTCTTATTGAGTACCAGCGTGAATGTTGAGAACGTACATTTTTTGTCAGTGTTTTTCCTGCTAAAAAGGAGAGTGGAAAACTGCTTGGAACAATGAAGTGTACGAGAAAAAAAGCAATATTAAAAATTACGGAAACTTTGTTCTGTCGGTAGGGCCGAAAATAAGCCCGTGAGAAAATTTATGAAAATGTATTCCTGATTTTTAATGCGATACAAAACGGTTATGTGTGCATAGTTAAGAATATAATTTCTTGGTACATAAACTGTATACTTTTGTTACAATTCATAAAAAGCTATGACTTTGATTTTTATTCAGAATGTCATTTCGAAGTACGTACTTTTACTTGCATTATCCGTAATTCATGCTGTCAATTGATATTACCAATATTTAATTATACTCACAACATACTTGACGAATTCGAACGATTGTAAGTGACCAAAAAATAATAACATCCTGCGAAGTGTGATGACGGCGATATTCAGCGGTTGACAAATAACGGAAACATCATTGCTTGATCTCAAGACATCCGCTTAATGAAAGTGAGGAAAAGATAGAGAGAGAGACAGAAAGAGCGGTGGCTCTCGAGAAATGGATAATAGTCGCGGGCAATGTATGTAGCAAGAGACGATCGGGTATACTTTCGCATGTGAGAACCGCGAATAAGCCTTCCTTTTACTTTCCACGTGTAACTATTCGAACGACAACTGTACAAGAGGAGGGGAGATGTCGAGATGCATCTTGTTCTTCCTCTCATTCACATCATTCGCTCGTTTCTTCGCACACTCGCACTTTCGCAACCTCGGATATCCTCCGTTTAAGATTTACTAAGAGAGTCTGATGGTTTCTTCAATACGAAATAACGAAGGAAAACTGGATGAACGAAGCAAAATTCCGCATCTCGTTTACGTCCCTCTAATCTTTTGGTGTATCAACAAAAGAGATTTCGATCTGAAGTGATCAAGAAAGGAGGGAGATGACAACACCGTTGGTATCTTGTCGTAGGAAAAACTTGTGTACAATGCACATGTTTGATAGAGAAAATACATTGGAGAGAGGATCTGAGAAAAGAGCATTGTCTCGGTTGAGGATGGAGACGCGATGAACGCGGAGCGGGAGGCGTCTTCTGGTTTGCACCTCTTTCTTATATACCATGATGAACCGAGCAACAGAGAAAGAGAGAGGCGACGAAGGAGAGAGATGGTCACACCTATTAGGGTCAGACCGTCTGTAAAAGTGGCGGAAGTTGTCGCGTTAATCGATCGATTGGTAAACTGCGCGAAAATCTTCTCTTTATATAATGTATTTCTATTTATATGCAATACATGTGCCATCACCTTTTGCATCATACGCCTTTCAAGAATATTACCATCAACTTTGTTCACTAGACAATACTATATCGTTTAAAAATTCCTTTAAAAAACCCAGATTCAGTAGTGCTACAAAACGAATTACTTGTCGATTCAAATTGATTCTACACCAGATAGGATCAAACTTACTTTTTTCAATGTAGAGGAATTCGATCTGATCGAAGAAGACGTACGGGGTATTTCCTTCCGGTTCTTCCTGCTTCTTCACGTTTTCTCAATATGATTTCTCTCTTTTTTTAAGTCATGAACTTTAGAAGTAAGTAGCCTAAAAGGTTGTACATCACGTGTGACAGTGATTGTACAGAATTATAGATACGAGTTTGTTCTATCGGATCTTGGTTCAGCCTGGATATTTATATTTAAATGCATTCCAAAACCGAACGATCTTCGAAAGATCGTCGATTTGTTGGTACAGAGTTTCTATTGAGATTTCGTGTGTATACTCGTCCATGAGTGTACATCTTTTGGTACGTAGATTTTTGCGTAGGTTATTTGGGACTACTAGAGTGAGAAAGAAAGAGTGATTGTCAATGAGAGAACACAACTTTACCCAGACACATTAACGCGAGTACGAAGACACATTAGGCGAAGACAATGAGATGGAGTCTCGAGTCACGCAAGCGTCGCAACGTCACATCTTCAAGTCATGAGAGAGCTTTATTATAATATCGCTTCTCTTTATTCTTTCAGTCTGTAAAATAATACCCGATCGGAAAAAAAAACCGAAAAAACTCACTTTTTTTAAACCATTATGTAAAAGTCTGTGTTCAAAGATGTAATAACAGATATATGCGTTTTTGCAACAAAAATCAATGAGCGTAAAACCTTCCTTTTTTGTCTTCATTTCTGACACGGAAGTATGATATTTGTGCGTGGGCACGTGCCGATCCTACATGCGTAATGTACCATATACTCTCGTGAGTGAAATACACATAAATTTACCGAAATGAGAAATAATCCTTCAACCTTTCACGCATCCTATAAGAAATTATAAACAATCATATTTATTTATTATTAAACCATGGGAACCCAATTAAAATTGGAAAAAAATGTGTTCTATTGAAGATCTTATGGCAAATTTATTACTATCTTTTCCCTACCATCATTACTCGAATTCCAATATTACAAATCTTCAATAAAGTCAATAATTTTCTGTAGCCGAGAAAAAGTGGCACATCATTATTTTCATGTATTTTTGAACGTTGAAATACTAACAGGATTGAAATAATTCGACTGCCAAGTAAATTTTTAAACACAAAATTAACTAACACATTAAAATGATTCTGATTTTTTCTTATTGACAAAAATTACTTCCACCACGTAATAAATATCTTTTCACTATAATAATTATATGAAATCCAGGTTTTAATATCTTCAATTGACCGCTAATTTTGAGATTTCTGTCATATCACGAGCTCCATATCGAAAATCCCATCAAATGAAACTTTCGGCTGCAACAGTGCAGCAATCGATATACCGATTAAAATATGATATAAAAAATCCTGTACAAAATGTGAGAGGGTTACGAGCAGTAAGTCTAATTGCCGCGGAACGCCTCGTCTGTATTATATTCCATATACGGGTTTGTATCATTGTACACATATAAATGTGGGCTATATATCTAAAGTACACTACAAAGATTCCGTCCGAGAACGAAGTTGCGCACATGCTCAGCCTCATGCTCTACAAGATGCTGTTACTTCGAGTTACTCTTTCGCTCTTCCTCTTCTCTCGTATTCATACATGTATATGTATGTGGCGGATGCAATATTCTATATGTATGGATTCATGTATATGTATACGTAGGTGAATGCCGGAGAGAGAAATCATACCGGGGGCAAGGACGTGATACAACCACGCCCGGCTCATCTTGGAACTTTCTATAAACCGAAAACTGGATCGCGAACTCTCGCGTCTCTCGGCTACTTCTTTACCTCGCTAGCAGTACACATTTACGTGTTACTGTATATATTTTTATATATACATATATGTTGATGTGTGTGTGTGTATGTGTACAGCTTGATCCTTTGGGTTTAGCTGCTGTTGAAGAACGGTGCTCTCCAGGTTTCAGTAGTTATATAGAAAGAGTGCAACAGATGAGAAGACGGGCGCGGATCTCACGTGGCCTCACGAGAGATACGAGACCGGACTCTCGCGTAACGGGGGATTTATATCGTGAGCTCGCGCGAGAGATCTCTGCTGAGGCGAGGCTCGTCGCTGTATTTTTTTTTCTTCTTTAGTAGCTCGGACATATACTTTTTTTTCAAGCTTGACGTATCAAAGTTTGCTTACCTTCTTAAATTCTAAGAGAGATATTCATGTGGATGAATATTTATGTCTTAAAAATCACTCGTTGATTTAATAAATATTATTGGACGATTTAATCCTCGGCCTCAGCTTAACCCAATTCTGCTTTGATTTTCATTCAAACTGATCATTCAAGTTTACGGTTTGCAGAGTTTTGTTCTGTGTAATAATTCTGGCATGGT
>JABSMR010059455.1:0-14134 GCA_018902295.1 Dusona sp. PSUC_FEM 10030013
AATTAAAAATAAAAACTGATAAAAAAGTCAGTAAAATCTTCCATAAATATAATATAATAAAATAAGCATCAAACGAGGAAAAAAAATAGACTTTCTACGGGAAAAAAACATTTACGCCAGTGCAAAAATGTTCCAAGTTGTGTGAATTGCTAAAAAAAAAACGTAATAGCATAGAAACCATACGACCATGAGAATTTCTTTCTCTACATCGTTCCTTCTGACTTTTCTGTACAAAATCGCCATTGCACACACGGGTGTCGTTGGCAGTATTTCCAGAAGCAGAGCAAGTATTTCCTTCCTATGCGGCAAACTTCCTGCTGTGAGCTCGGAACTGTCGACTTCAGCGAATCGTGTAGATCAGGTCTCGAAATGTGCAGAAGCTTGGATATCGGCTAACTAGGAAAGAGCAGGGACTGAATTGGTACTGTTGAAAATACGGAATAATATGAGCGGCGCCCTTTTGTTTGATAGAACTATATATATACATAGGTATATACATATATTTATATAAGTATATACACAGTACATCAGCCATTGCATGAGCGTGCGTTCTCTTTTTCGCTTTTCTTTCACCGGGCATTCGCCACCAGCGTGCATGAAAGCGTTGCATTCACATCGCGTCAGTCGCTCGTTTTTGCAATGGCGCGAGTCCGCATTCAATTCGAAAAGGAATCGGTGAATGCAGGATGTAATCGTTGGAAGAGGAAAGGGGGGTGGAAATCTGCGAACGTTCTCTTGTGAGACTCTTCTATACATTTTGATATTATACATATAGACATGCAAGTGTATATTATATACAGATATATACAGATATATGAATAAGTACATTGGCGACACATGTATATAATATCTATTCATATATACATGCATAAAACCATCCGTATATACATTTACATATGTATGCACGAGTGGATTCATGCATTCATGGTGTTCGGCGAATGTTCACGGCGGTCATACCGACTGTACACCGGTCAGGCTGGTGGTCTCCGTTCATTTTCCACGTACGACACTATCTATCGCTACTGCAACTCCATTCGACCGTGCCATATGGTAAAAATATTTATATAACTATGAAATATGTACGGAGTGCGTGTCCTTCGTTGCTTTTCGTCCCCCTATATTTTCTTATACGAATATTCTGTTTCATTTTTCTATATATCTATGTACATGTGGATGTGTCTGGTAGCATACATACCTAATATGTATACTGACGTGTCCTTCCGGAGTTAAACCATTCGATATATGTCACCAAGAACCGCAGGAGAATCTTCGTACATTCCACGGTGGACCCTGGTCTACCAAACGACAAAACTACACAGCAACTGACCGTCATAGAAAGATATAGAAAGACGTAGAGAAAATCAGCTCTGACCACAGGGTCCGTGCGAATGGCCGTTCAAGGCCAACCGCCAACACCAACCCTTCCATACGAACAACTTCTGGATAGTCTTCAAGTCGATTCTACCGTCTTTGTTCCCCTCTCACTCACTCTTTATATATTCCGCTGTTGATCTTTTTACCCTACCCTTTTAAATCATCCAAAAAACTGACCGTTTTACTCTTTTATAACTCTGGAATGACCCTCAAATAAGGGCACAAAGGGTGGTGACGTCAAGGAAAAAATGTGTGGATCTTCTATTTTCGTTTTAAATCTCTGATTTGGAAAAAAGTTCCGTTGAACTTTGCATAATTGGATATCTTGTTTGAGATACTTTTATTCATTGAATGTTGGGTTCAATTATTTCTAACAAAGGAAACGAGTCCAATGGATATTTAATTGGTCCTGTTTTCTAGAATGAGACAAAACTAATTCTCCTTGAGTCGGATTAAGTAATATTTTGTTTTACGAAAAACTGTTTATTTTTAATTCGATTATGATATTTTGGTGAACATCATTCTTTCCGAAATTCGATTCAACGGAGCACAAAGCAACGAAGAAAATAAGGAGAAGAATGTGAAGAATTTCTCCTTCTGCATCTTCGTCGATCATATTTATATTCTTTAACTATTCTTTGTTTATTCCCGTGAATGTGGAATATGTGGTACTTTTAAATTTAGTATTGCTAAGGAAGCGTTCGATAATATGGCTAATCCGACGATTTCGGTCATGAATATATCCACCGCACTCTTTCATTCCATTTGTTTCACTATGTCGCAGTAGGGAGGTAAACAATTTACGCTGGAGCGAAACATCCACTCCAGCACGCCTTCTGAAATGGAAAAGTCAAAAATCCTCATGTATAATAGTTTTTCTTATCCCGAGCATTCGATAACGTTTTTCATTGCACGTAAAAAAATATGTTTCGAGAAATTGGGGAGGATCCTAACAAAATTGAAAGTGTTCGAGACTCACGAGAAAAGTCCAGGATACGTGAGCAGTGCTATTAAATATCTGAAATTACCAACAACTTTCCCACTCACTTACACTTTCGTTTCCGCATCGTAATCTTTTGTTTTATTATACAACCATCAGGGCTTACGAGCTTTGTAACGGCTCTATTACGAGGGCGTATTCGTGCGGTAGAGGGTAGAAGTGACGAACCGAGGGTGTACACAAACTGCATTGTTGGTCGGGTCACAAATTCCCTCAACTTCTGCAGTGCCACGAAAGATGTCACGAGTTACTCTCGGCCAAGGTCAGGGCTTCAAGGTTCAAGGGACTTTTTGGGCTGAACATTTTTGCGTATTTTTTCGACCATTCAAACACTCGATATATATTTTTTGTCAGGAAAACTTTTTACCTGAAAATTCTGTAAGAAAAAGTACTTAATTAATTTTATATTTCTTTTAGGTATGAAAGATTCAATCTGTGATAACTATAATTTATTCTTATGGATCTTTCCAGGTTTTACGACCTCCACTAAAAAAAAATGTCAAAAAATGGTGAAGAAAAAACGAATTTAAGGAATTTGAACACAAAAAAAATGACGTAAATTTTATTCAGTTTTTACGAATAAATGATCATAGTGAGCCAATAAAAATTTTACGAGAAAAATCAATTTGATAATAATCAATACTGCAACAAATCCAAGGCTCTCCCTCAGGAAATTCCATCTTCGAAATAGGGTTGCTCTGGTGTGAATTCAGGGAACTATATACCACCGAGGGTATACGTTGACCCCGAAACATTTGAGGGTGCAGTTTCGTCGCCGAGGACCGGAGAGACGAGGGAGGGTTTTGCCAAACGTGCAGGGTCGGTCGGTGTTGCAGGAGGGTTCTCTCAACGCTGGAGAACCAACGGGGTTCGCAGGCTTCCTTTAGTGCTACCACCCTACGCCGGATGGAGCCACTGTTTCGCAAATTGTGTCGCCACAGAAATAAAAAATTACGGTTTTCATTGTATTTCATTTGGAAAATCACTTCGAGTATTTTTGTAATTCACATTTACGTTGATGCAATATTTTTTGGAAAAGTTCCATTCAAACACTGGGAATCATACAATTTCTTGCTCCAAAATCCTTTGAACGAGGCAACATTGCAAACACCACATTTGTACGAACAATTGGTGAGAAAAATTCTGTGAAATAAATTATCTCAACCATGCGACGATCCGACAAAACTTACCGAGTGAACATGTCCAGAGAATAGTTCAGAGATATTTTTACAGATGTATAAATAAATAAGAGGGAGGAAAGTGAGAGGTAAAGTAGTCTACATAGCCGTACAGCGTTTATTGATTTCCGCGAGAAAGCTCAGCTTCGCGCAAACCTCCTCCCTCGAGCGGAGGGCTCTGCCACCCTTTTGCTACCAACACACCAGCCGAGTCGATGCAATGAAGCCAGCGAGAACCGTGTCCCAGCGCTTTTTTTCGAAAATTTGTTAAACCACAATAAATATGTGACTGTGATTGTAAATTATTGTTGTTGCAACTTCCAATTTTTATGACCAGTGGACTTGGAATATCTCAATAACAAATAAAAACGTTGAGATTGTAGTAATTATTCGAAAAAATACGTTTAGGTCGAAGGAAATTATTGCGAGAAATCTTGTATGTGATTTTTCATCGTTTCTGCGATATAGAAAATCTTTTATTAAAATACTACAAATTACGACCTTCGATAGTTTTTTCAGTTAATATAATGATCGATTGTATAAATATCAATAACTGTTATTATTTTTCCAATATTTACGTCCGACCACACATGCAACGTCAATTTCAGCCCCTAAAATGTATATTCATAAAAAAATCTGTAATTCAAAATAAAAATTTCCCTTTAGAAATCAGAGATGCCAGCGAATAATTGACAGAAACAACAACATTTTAAACGTCAACTCTTCATATTTTCCCATTATACAGTAAAACAGTATAAAAGAATATAAAACTGACATTTTTCAGCGGTTGAAAATGTTGAGATATTAAAAAAAATTATACGCCAAGATCTGCTATAAAATTACTGCCCTTCAATGGTTGGAATGAATTTATAGCGAATAGTTTCACCGAAGAGGAAAGAGACGTTTGGAATGAGTTAAAATTTTTTTGGGAGCCGTAGCTGTGTTGATGATTTAATACTGACAGAGGATCACGACCAATGCGTGTTCCCGGAGCAGGAAAAGATCGCGGGTCGCGATGTCAGATAGGAAGGTGTTGTTTAAAAGTCAACGAGGGGGGTGTGTTCACGCGTACACACGCGTTCGGCAAGCTATGTGACAGAAAGGGGGAGAGAGAGAGCGGGAGAAAGAGAGAAAGAGAGAAAATCTGCGATAGGCGAGAACCCAAGAGCGGGGCATTTTATGTTTTGATGGCGCAATAAACCGACATAAAGCAGCAATAAAACGCATCGAGTCACAAGTCCGCTCAGCTGATGCTGGTTAAGTGGCCGGTGGAGGCAATGGTTCGTTCCTTTGCCCTATCACTGTCACTAAATTCTTTTCTCTCTTTCTCTCTCTCTCTCTCTCTCTCTCTCACTGGTTTCCTGAACCTTTTTGCATAAACTTTTGAAACAAGTATGACGTTATTAATCATTTCGAAGAAACAACACGTGCTATTTTATTGTTATCTCTCAGTAGCACGTGCTGAAAGCGCCATCTTGAAAAAATCGACGGAACACTGAAAATATCAGAGCAGAGCGAACGAGACTTTTGCCACGAGATTCCTTGTACAACTTCCGGAATTCTTCGACCTCATAATATATTTAAAGATCGTGCTGAACTTTGAAACTTCTTGGAAGTCTCGAGATCGTAACTTTTCTCTTGTAATTTAGGATGTGTGAATATTCATCGTAATTCCATGAGTTTAATGACATTCGGTGGAGGTACTTTACTAATTTGGGGTGCTTTGTTCCAACTAATTATTCACCTTTTTATTGCGATAATACGATGTACTTCACGTACCTTTGAGGAGTCACCAAATTCATGCACCGTTTGGGAATTCCTGATGAATATGACGTTCCATCATTTTTTCTTATTCTAAACTTTGACACCGATTTTTCGATCCTTTCGTTAGAAACTTCAAAGGCAGACTGCCGAGGGAAAAAATCAAATTTGCGATCGAGAGGTTGTACCCCGAGAGATCAGAGTCCTTATCTTTGCCATGTCGACGAATATTGAGACAAGAAAGACAGGAAGAAAGAACAAAAAAAAGGGAAAAATTCAAGATCACTTCGTAGCAGTCGTCATACTATTCTCAACTCTCTCGCACTCTTTCTGTCATCGCCACGATCGTTGCGTTTAACGCTTTATCGCAGATAGGAGATCTTCGGGGTGTTCGACCACGAAGAAACGCCGCTTTGCTGTGGATGATCTTACTTACTCCTCGAATCTCCTATGAACCTTTTTACGAGCGAATTCGACGGGCAACTCTGGTTAATCAAGGGCACGCAAAGGAAATGTTGAACTACAAGTTTTCTACGAAATCCAGAATCGTCGGGAAAATTTTCCGACATTTTCATCCCTTAGTTATCCAAATTAATTTAGTAACATATATAATTATTAATAATTCAAAGTTCTTAAAAAAAAGTGGACAAATAATACGTTCAGTTGTTACTAATACATTCACTTTTTTCTAAATAAATTTGGATCTTCTTCGAGCATCATTTCGATAGAAATGCATAATATTTAAAAAATGATGTGTTTTCATTAAATTTTTGACTCGAAATATATCTGCCTCCAGTGTTCTGGATATTCTATGTATAATTGTTGGTAATGTACCATCTAAGGATCAAAATCGCATGCGCGTGGGTCTTCAGGTATCACAGCAGATTTCTTTACCTGGAAATCTGCGTTGCACAGTCGGTAAATCGGTGAATCAGCACCGGCACACTTTGATATTGCAACGTAAAGCGAAGAGATTTCCTCTCCACCGAATGCAATAAAATAACTTGTATTCATAAAACCGAGAATGGTACATAAATGAAGAAAGGATCATAAAAAAAGTAAGTCAATGAACTCTCTTGATCCATTTAAATCTGTCTTGATTCATTTCAAATGTATCAATTGGTTCATTCGATACATTTATGTATACAATGTACTCTTTTTTATTTTGCAATATTTATTCTATTTAAACAACAAAGTAAAATTTACAGGCGCTCTACAAATATATAAGCTTGAGTTTTAGGTTCTTTATTTTCCTTCGTTACTTGCACATTTGTAAAAGTTCTCCCGTCCGGACACGAAGCAGATCGGTGACTTTGATTCATTGCCTCGTCTTGGAGCACTTTCGAGTGCTCCAAAGAATCTTTCAGTGTGTGCCGTATTCGCTCAATATGACTATCCACTGTGCCGAGAGTCGTGCAACAGATGCGTGTAAAAAGATCGTAAAATTTTGAATACCCACAGGCCCCACACCACTCAATTTTCAACTTACGCTTCTTCGCTTCCTCGTCCTCAACGTCAGAATTATTATTAATCCTTGATGTATTTAATTTTTTACTATTATTACATTTTTTTTAAACTATAAATATCAGGAGAATCTTGAAGTTATGAGTCTCAACCAAAATAAATTCTAAATAGAATCCAAAACGAGATTGAAATAACAATCCATTAATTTTATCCATTTAAAATTCCATTATAAACGCTTAATAAAAACTTTTTAAAAATAAAAATGTGTGGTAGGTGAACGATAATAACGATATCACCGGATATATACCTACCGGTAGATTTTCTCAGATGCCATAAAATTCCTCGTTTGCTGATCGGAGACAACGAGTGAAGACTTTTGGGATCAGAATAGAGAGAGCAAAAGCGTTGATAAAAGAGAAACAGAGATGGGGTAGGATGAGAAAAGGATAAATGAAGAGAAAAGGTTGCCGATATCGTCAAGAAGATGGCGCACTCGGTGTCTCTTTCGGTAACTTTGTTCAGGGCGTCTCCCCGAGTCCTGTTCTCCTTCTTTCACTCTGTTTATCTTTCTCTCTTTCTCGCTCTCTCTCACCCTCTCGGTAAGCCTGGAGTCATCCTGGAGTACGAACGATCCTGCCTCTCTCGAATCTCGAACCAGTGCCCATCTCTCCTTTTCGTTGCCCCTTGTCCCCCCTCCACCGCATTTTTCCCACCTCTTCTTCATCAGCTTGAAACTCTTGTAATCTTTCAAGAAAAAAAAAAAGAAGAAACAACCGGACGAAAGGCAGAGAGTCCGTGATCCTCGAAATTCCAAAAAAGACAGTTTCAGCCTGGACACTTGTTATCCAGAACTCGAATCTCTAGACACGGCACTTTCGATCCAATCGCCTTCTTCTCTCTACGTCTCTTTTTCTCTCTCTCTCTCTCTCTTTATCTCTCTTTCTTCCTGTCAGATCATACCGCAGCCCCCAACAGCATTCTGGTCCAGCAACAAATCACGTACTTCGTGTAGTCACACGCGCCCGCTGACTCGTTTGAAAAGCCATCGAAACGACACTAAAACGAAATTTTATTGCCACAGAAAATCAGCTGAAATTGATATATTGTTCTGGAACAATGGTCTCAATACAATTGTCGGTGTACAGATTAAATGGAAGTTTGCTCGAACAAATAATTTTTTGGAAAAACAAAATTCATTTCTCCCCCATGTGCACGCGTTGTTCATTTAGAAAATTGTTGCTAAAATAGGTGATAAGCTATTTTCTGATGTCTCCGAATCTCAAATATATTTAAACATTATTTTAAAATCGATTGATCGGTACCACGGTTGTACCATACATTGAAAAATTCAAAAGACAACGAGTTTTTTATTGACCTTTTTCAAAACTTATCAAATTCATCTTCTACGTGGATCTTTTTTCAGTTACAGCCGTCATCTTGTTGGGTCTGCCTAGCTCAATTTTGAACTTAGGATAATGAAAAAGAGTGGGGGTTTCGAAGAGTCGATGGGGCTGCGGTAGGTTGCAGGAAGATCTACGTGTCAAGAATCGGCAGTGGGATGGTGTAAATGATCTATCTATCACGTAACTGACAGCCACGTATAGGGGGATGGCTCATGAGCTTCTCGCGTACTTCGTCTCTTCCTCCTCTCTCGCCTTTTTCAAATAAATATATAGAGAACGTGTATGGCCATAAGGGCTATCGGTGAGAACTCCTTGGGGCATTGCACCCTTCGCCGTGAGATTTCTCGTTGCAGATCTCAAGCAACTCCATATCGTTCGCCTTGGCTCACACTTTCCGCCTCTATCCCTTTTCCTATCGGTGCCTGGCTCTTTATGGTGTTTGATGGTGTTGCTTACAAGCACGAGCCTCACATCAAAAAATATATAGAAGAACTGTTGACGATAAAAGGGACGCAGTAAATACGATTCAATATATGGATAGAAGTAGGTTATGCCCTTTTACTTATTGCGACTTGGTACCAGAGGAGTTTTTCCCTTCGTTCGGTTCGCGTACTTTTTTCTTGCCGAAACTTCCAGATGGCTCGTATTTTGCTCCGTGTATGTTCGGTATGATACTGAAGTTCTTGTATTGCCGCATCGTCGAGGCCAAAGAATGAGAGAGACAAAGAGAAAAAGCAAGAAGCCCCAAAGGGCCAGGGCATGAAGACTCGGGGCGTGACAAGGGGAGTCCAAGATTCGCGATAAATCGTCGAACGTGAAAGGAAAAGGGGAATAAAAAAAAAAAGCAAAAGAGATAGGAACTCCATCGCCATCTCTTCTTCGCTCTTGAGTTGTTGGTGCGCTTGCTTTCTTGGATTATATTCCAGGAGAATTATTCACCTAATCGGGTCTGGAAAGGGCCGATTCGGAACATCCCTTATTTATGCGAAACACGTTTTTGTGTGGGTATGAGTGTAAATAGTACAGTACGGCAGTTATTTCTTTGTTGGTGGGCTGTACTCTCTATTCAACTTGTTGGCGAACTGTACCCCCGGAAGGAAAAACGTACAACCCCTTTTCCACAATCTCCCTTCACGTCGTTCGCATATTTCGCAATATACTCGAATGTAGATCATCCCCCACGCGTTGTTGAATCCAACACAAAGGGCCAAGAGAGATTTTTTTTCCACCATTATTTCCCGTTATATCGGACGTAATTTTTTTAGGGGGGTGAAAGGGGGTTTGGCAGAAAGAGCCAGAATGACGATTTTAGGTAGGAGCAAATTTATTATCTTTTTTTCTATTTAAGAAAATAGAAAAAAACAACGTCGAAAAGTGGCTCTGGGAAGATATGCGGGGGCAGAAACTATTCGTCTTCGTATATTATGCATGGCTAGAGAAGGGTGGGAGTTCTCCGGAGACTTTGAGACATTTTTTTCGATACTACCTGAGAGCCACGCCTGATACTTCGTTTTTTTCCATTGGACATCTTTGGCTTGTTTAGCTGTCAGTTCTCGCCGACACTGGGTCTTTAGGCCTCTGTTTCCCCCTACGCAGGTGATCGCCTGCGGTGAGGATTTTTTTTTTTACGAGCTTACCTTAAAAATTAGATTTGTCTTATTGATTTACGTGGTAAATCCTACGATGCGAAGAAACTACCTAGCGATGTATAATAAATTTTATAAGTGTTATTAAATATACCGAGAAATAATCGAGATTTTTTTCTTCTGTTTCAGATTCAGTGGAGCATCAAATCCGTAAGTACCATAGACTTAGTCATTTTTATTTAATCTTGGATCGATCTCTTGAAGAATAATTTAAAGCGATAATTATTAATTCTATCAACGTGCGAAAACATCGGATATCAAATAATAATGAAGAAAAATCGAGCGTGGCCTTTCGTTATTATTTGAAAATTTATTTTACCCCCGGGACAGGACTACAGCCTAGCGCGTATTGAGATTCTCTCTCTCTCTCTCGCACTTCCTCTCTTTTTGTTCTTCACTGTGATTCAGTAAGAATAATTTATCTATAGTCGTTGAGAAAATTTTCGAACAATTTGCCCGGTGAATTGTTGGGAAGAAGACTGCTGAAAGTGGGTATTAAAAATGGGGCTGGCCACATCAGGAGGGGGAATATCCTGAGAATGGAAGAGATCGAGACTGTTCTCTCGACAAGGGAGGTTTTTACCCGCCTTCGTTTCTCCCCCTTCCCCTGTTTTTCTGTACCTCACACTCCTACAATCTACGACGAACGTCCTTTTCGCTCTGCCCTTTCCGCCACTAAGACGCTGCTGCCTGAAACTTACTTTCTTCCTCTTTGTGTATTTCTCTTCTTTCCCTCTCGCCCTTTTTCCCTATCCCCAAATAAGTGGGAGTGAGTGCTTGATGCTCTGTCGGTCTCGACGAGCGGAAAAGACGTTTGGATATATTTCAACAGGGACGAGTTTGGCTTTTGCCAAGATCTCGAGAGTTCTCTCCCATCGGGAAAATACTCCTATCGCGGAAAAAAAAGAGCAAAGGAAAAAATATCTATAGAGAAATCCACTATCTGTCTGCAGCAGAATTCGAAAGAATTACGGAGCCAGTGGATCTCAGAAAATGTTTTTTCTTCTCAAGCCAAAAAATGTCTCTATCGAGATTAGCGAATGAAAATAATTCATGAAAGATGCCAATAACGAGAGTACATTTTTTAAAACAGACAATGTCCTCGACTAAATTAAAATTGTACTTGACATAAAAGATGATATCAAATTAAATTTTTATTAATTCTTAATGCATTTTATTGTTTGTCTGGGCCAAATGCATCGGAAAAAGAATATTATAACAAAACATCGCTCGAGAATTCCAAGTGCGATATGATATCAGTGGAAGAAAAAGAGTCGTTCGAAGATGAGCATCGAGATGTATTTGCAATAGTGGGAAGTGAAGGAATAGCAAGAAACGGAATTCGAAGGGAGAAGTTGAAGTCGGTATAGGTCGATTTCTGGTTGAAGACGGTGGAGGTTCGGCGAGAGGGGAGAAAAACGAGGAGGCAAAGATATCCAAGCATTGAGCTGCGCTCGTAGAGACGGGCAGATGCGGACAGGAAGCTGTGAGCATGAGAGAGACGGCAAGACTCCGGGATTCGTGAAAGCTTCGGGTTTGCTGTTGGTGCTACCGCTGTAAGTTCGGCACAACGGCTAAGAGAGAAAAAAAGAAATGGGGAAAAAAGAGTAAAAAATCAAGAAAGAGAGAGAGAGAGAGAGAGAGAGAGAGAAGCACAGGAACGATGAACGAGTCAGTTCTGGTAGGGTTGGGAACGATGAGGATCAGGAGAAAGAAAAAAAAAGCAGAGAAGCGAGTTGGGAAGGATCCGAAAAGATAAGGCGAAAGAGACGGCTATAGAAGAGGCGATCTTCTGGTGGAATGGGTACATACAATAACGTGGTAGGATATTTCACGAGTGTGAGTCGTCTGAGCAAAAAGAGAAAGGCAGCGAGGAAAGAGATGCGGAGGAAAAGAGATATACAGCATTGAGGTGCAGTAGATCTGTACAGGAGGAGAAGCGAGAGAAAAATAAGCGGGAAAGAAGATTTTGAAGGCAGCATGAGGAGCAGCCAGAGCTAGTGAAACTACATGAGGAAAAGAAGGCTAATAAAATGAAAGGATCCTTCGCATGGGGCCAAAACACATAGAAAAAACTGACTCGGGGTTGGCACGCGGCTATCTCGTAGTTATGAACTCGTTCTACTGTACAAAATAAAATACGATTACCGGCTATTAGAGTTCTGACTGTATTGCGAACTTAGAGAAAGGCAGAGACAGGCAGATAGAGGGAGAGAGAGAGAGAGAGAGGTGAAGACCTCTTGTGGTATGCGAGTGGCTGAGTGACAGGTCGTCTGTACAATTATGCACAAGGACGTCATAAACGGTATATAATTAGGAATATAGTTTTGCTGTATCAAATATGAGATGAACGGGTGGGAGGGAGATTCAACGCGAACAGCGTTGGGATGGAAGAGAAAGGATGAAGCAACTAACACAGACCGGTATGGAAGAAACCTTAGCTGGCTGTGTGCAACGTGAACGAAGAGGCAAAAGAGTCTTGTCGGAAGTCATCATTTGGAGTAGATATAACCACATAGTTTTGAGAGGCTTTAGGCTGTTTGCGAGGAACGACCTACAACACTAATACACGAAGTCGTGTTTTCGGGAGAGAAAATGAACGCGTAACTATAGTGGCAGGGTGCTATAGTGTGACGAGAGAGTATAAGTCTGTAGAATCGTCATGAGAGCGCTTATATAGCAGCGTATATTGTATATCGCATAAGAGAGAAGAAGAAAAAGATAGAAGGCAGAGAATAAGAGAGAAGGGAGTAGAGAATCAGTGGATACCGAAGCGAACAGAGTCGTAGGTACAACGAGGAGTGAGGCTCGAAGCCAGTTGTGGCAGCGGAGCACCGAGTATACACCACCTCGGTCAGGTTCGCCAGCGACGGCAGCAGTAGAAACAGCCGTGGTGGCGGTGGACGGCGTCTGGAAAGAAAAAGAGTGAGAGAGAGAGAGAGAGAGAGAGAGAAAGAGCGAGAGAGCGAAAGAGAAAACCAAAGCAGCGTCATGAGCGACTCCCGCGTGCTTGACTGAGAAAGAGCCAACTTCCGATCTCCCTCACTCCCGTACTTCTTTCATCTTACTCTCTCTGTTCAATGTCCCAAAGAGCTAGGGAGCAAGACCGAAGATCCAAGAATCCAGAGGCTTTGAAGCAGTGTGTAAGATGGAGATAGAGCGAGGCGAACTCATGCGAATGAGACGAGAGA
Source organism: Dusona sp. PSUC_FEM 10030013 (assembly GCA_018902295.1). Lineage (NCBI taxonomy): Eukaryota > Metazoa > Arthropoda > Insecta > Hymenoptera > Ichneumonidae > Dusona > Dusona sp. PSUC_FEM 10030013. The sequence continues at coordinate 13,018 of JABSMR010059455.1, forward strand.
GTAGAGAGTGAGCGAGCACCAAAACTGAAGAGCGCGAGCGAGCAAGACGCACTACGGATCGACGAAGAGTGAGCAAGAGCGACGGAAAGAGAGGAAGAGGAAGAGAGAGCGTGGCAGCACCACGGAGACCCATTCATCTTGGCGCGCCTAGCTTTGTCGGGATTGGCCAGCGGTTCGTAAGGCCGTGATCCGATTGGCGGGCTCTGTTTACCAGCTGTGCCAGTATTTGTCGAAGAGGGGGGATTGCTCGACGAGAGACAAGCGGCGCCATTATTGTAAGGGGTTACATTTAGCTGGCCGTGGTGTGTAGTACGCGGCGTTCGGGATAGGGGGCTATAGTACCTTCATGCATGGCCCATAAAGGATTCGTCGACTATCCGAGAAGTACGCAAGAAACGGCTTCTAACACCTGACAGGCCCTGACGCGCGCGCCCCGTGTGCTCTCAAACACCGTGCATTTTCCTTCTCTCGTGGCTTTTACTGTTTTCCCACCGTGTTTCCATCTACGAAGAAGAGGACAACGTCAACGTCACATACCAGCGTAAAACCGTCCATCATTATATTTATTACTGACGTTGTAAACACAACCTGAAAATTTTTTTGCGTGTCTTATCGTTCGGCCATCGTCGTGGTCATAATCCCTAATAAGTCAGTGCGTGTGTGACAAACAGCTGCTCCAGCTGACTCCATATTTTTAAGCCCTGCAACAAAGCGCGCGCCCTGTCATCAATTTAACTTCATCGGCGTGCTACAGAACCTCTTTTTTTCTTCCTTTTTCTCCTCTTCTGTCTCTTCTGCTGTTTCCTTTGCTTCTTGATCGTCGATCAAGAGGATTGACGTGAAATTACACGGTGACACACCTATGGGGACACGTTAAGGGACACAGTGTTTAAATATTATAAAAATGGTATCGCAATACTTGCGGAATGCAAATAAATTCTTTGAGGGTGATACCGCTATGCCAAAGCTGTCATTGTATTACGTTATGTGTCAATTGGGTTCAGTGATATAAAGAGGAACAAAAAGGAAAGAATTTAAATAATTACAAAGCGTGCTTAGAGGAATAGAGATACCTGGAGAGGGAGAGAATAAGACAGAAAGAGAGAGAGAGAGATAG
>JABSMR010059565.1:0-14134 GCA_018902295.1 Dusona sp. PSUC_FEM 10030013
TAATGAAAAAATCTGAAAAAATTTGTATTGGCATATATAATACTAAAGAATATATTCACCAAATTTTATAAAATTATTGCCATTTTTTAATTTTGTATGCTTTTAATATGGCAACATTGTATGAAGCTGGTGTACCTCCTTAAAGAGTGCACGAGAGAATAATATGAAAAATTATTATGACATCATAGTTCTCTGGTACCATGTCGACTCTCTGAGGGTTTTTAGTAAAAACATAATCATTTTTTACAGAAATTAGGGCAACAATTGCAATGTTTTCGTTATTTTTCATGAAATTTCAACGAAAAATTATTATGTTTTTGCTAAAAATCCTCAGAGGCTCGACATGGTACCAGGGAACTATGCTGCCATAGTAATTTTTCATATTATTTTCTCTCCGTGTGTGAAATAAAAAAGTCTGTTCTAAATTTCCGCGACAGCATTCAAACTTTTGAAGAAAACTTCGATTTTATTGATTTTCTGTTGTTTATTGAATTTGTAATGCTTATGATAGTCTTTTTGTTATAATTTATAGAAAATAGAACACAACTTGAAACTTTCCTTGAAAACTCAAGAAACCAACAGGCAAGAAACTCCCCTCTTGAATATCTTCACTTTGGAGTCATTTTTTTACCATAATGTCTGTACTCTTAATAAATACTAGTCCGAAACATGTCTGCTCCAAAAGATCACCATTCCATACAGAAAATATAAAGTAATGGTAATTTGGTGTAAGAATATATCGGCGCTTGGTTCGCAATGGTGGAAAAATTTGCAGATTATTATTTGCGTCGAAATATATTGGAGCACACCTTACGATGAGTAGAAATTGTAACTCTAGACCCTTACAACGGGGTCGAAAACCTCAATTTTTCGATTGAAACTTATTTTTTGTATTTTTTCAAAACTTTTTTCGTTTTACTGAGTTTTCATTATTAAATATTCGCCAAATGTGACTTTATCATACACCATTATTTTCGTTGTGTAAAAACGAAGAGAATGGTGTGTAATTAAACTGCTTTATCGCTTACGAGGAACATTTCATGCTAAAGAGAAGATTGGGGTCGTTTTCGACAGTGTTGTAGGACTTACGTTCGGAAAAATAGATTGCTTCAGAGTTAAGATTAAAGATGACACGGAGTAGACATATTTAAGGGTATGACACCGCTTGATCGATCGGAATTAAAAAAGTCTTAGCCCACGCAGGAAAAATCGATTGAAGATTTTTTTATTTCCGATTTGTTTATTTCCAACCGTGGGGAAAATGTTAAATTTTGAAATTCATAACTTTCTCTCCCGCACTCATGACGACTCGATCGGTACGATGTGCCCTTAAGGGCAAAAATACGTTGACTTTTATGATCTTTCGGCGATTTTAATATATTTTTGTTTTCACGATATTATAAGAAGTAGCGGAAGTTAGGGCTGGTTAGGAGTAATTAGGACTGTGATTATTAGCCTCTGTTACATTAATCTGAAACAAACTAAACCAATTTATTTTCTCATCGTTAACTCTCGACCCCTAGAATTCACTTTTTCGATCGTATCCCATTCGCTTCGTTTTTTTGTAAGAAAGAGAATGATGTATGACAAACTCGCATTTGGTAAAAATTCAACGACGAAAAGTCTATAAAACGAAAAAAAGTTCGAAAAAAGTTTGTCACTGAAATTATTGGGGTCGTTTCATTCAGACCCCGTCGTTCAGGTCTAAGGTTCACATTCGTACGATGTCAATGAAATTAACGGAGTAGAAAAAAATTGTTATCTAAACAACTGGAATTACTTTTTAAAACAAATTTGTTATGAAAAATGTTGGATTTGGCAAAAAAAAGTTTTTTTTTTCAATCGATTTTGTTACATAATTAACAGTCCACATTTTATGGTACAAAAATTATTTCAGGGTCCAGGTATTTGAAAGGACAGTTGTTTTGGAGTAGAGTCGTACTGGTGAAAAGTTGACAAATAACAATTGCATAAATGGCGTTATTGTTACGTAAATTATAAAAAAATGCATGAAAATTCGTAGAATAATGAGTTATCACGGGACATTGAGTACCAGAATCAGGAGAATTATTGAAATGTCGGAAAATTTAACAAATTACAAAAAAGAATTGAAAACCCAGCTCAACGTAGAGGGAAGTCGGAGCCTCCCTTAACAGAGGCGATCAAGGATGAAAAGGAAGCACGTAAATTTCTATACAATGCTGAAACGACGGAAAAAAATAACGACCAACTTTGGAACTTTTATTCGTAGTTTTTGTTTTTCTTTTTTATTGACAAAGTAGCACTTTTATTCATATGAAAAAGTAATACATTTGTGAGTCTGGGCTTGTCCTCAACAAGTTCTCAACTCTCATGTTATCCGCTTGATATCTTATTTTTCATTTATTTTTTTACTAGTAAATGAACGTACATATTTATTTAGACATATAGATACCCCTATATAAAACCGTGGGTGACACAAAACCGACGAGAACTTGTATCTATATAACGTCTCTGAAAAAGGCTGAAAGCTATGAAAAGAAGTGAGATTTAACAATGACAGATGAGAGAGAGAGAGAGGGAATAAAGAAAAGGAATACACGCTCTTTCCTCCTTGGTTGCTTTTTATATTTTATTTTCTCCTCTCTTTTCTTCGTGCCAGAGAGAAGATTCCCTCCGTCAGTCTCGACAGTACTCCTTCGTGCATTCTTTTTACTCGGTGATGAATCATTTGGGTCATACAATACAATCCAAAGGTATATATATGTATACAAGCGAAAATAAGGAAAAAAATGTGCTACGAAATGGAGCAGGTTTATTTAAAGGGTCCTGAGCATTGAAAGCTCGATTATAATGAAAGAATATATACATGAATATATTTGAGTGTTAAATATAATACAAAAAATGTGAAAAAAAATCAGGTGTCGAGGGAAAAAAATTTCGCCCGGTTGTCAGTAACGTTTCCACGAATACATTTTTAACGTTGGAGGGCTCGAGGAGAGAGGTCTCTGGGACCGGGATGGATACTCCGAGCAGAAGGAATCCCGGAAAATCAGAAAATACAAAAGCGTGTATTTGTTTCCGAGAACCGAGAGTATTTTTTTTTTTTTCCATTTTTTTTCAGTGAAATAAAAATAAAAGAATGGCTGGGGCTTTTTCGGGAAAGAGTTTCGGTTGAGAATAATGAGTGACGGTTTGTCGAAGTTTTTTTTATGACACAGTGAACAATAATGAACGATGAATAAAAAATAATAAATAATTTGCATTCTTCGAAAACAATGAAAACGCTTTATGTTATTTATTTATTTATTTTTTGTTCATTTTTAAATCTGTAAATTAAAGCTCATATCGTCACTGCGTCTGGTCAATGGTCGAAAGCAAAATTGGCAGCATGTTTGCAGATCAAACATGCAGCAAATCGAACAAAGAAAAAAATTGATAAAAATAAGGAATTTCAAATCGCATCGTTGCATCTCAAAGTAACAATTCGTAGAGCAAAGCTCCACCAAATTTTTTTTCGATATTACGAGAAAAAGTAAACAAACAGAAGATAAAACGTAAAAAAATAAAATACAAATTGTTTGCGTTGCGTTGCAACGATGCAGCCAACGCGATAGCTGGAAAAATGGTTTTTTTTTTGGGCTTATGACCAACAGGAGGAATTTATCTTGCATTATTTGGGCTTTGGAATGAACGACTAACAAAAGTAGGGCTCTCGAGGGAGTCCCCGCGTGGGTCGACGACCGCAACGACCCGGTTCGCCTCACACGCGTTCCTCTCTACACTCTGCTCTGTTGCTGCTGCTGCCGCTGCTGGTAAGTCTCGAGACCGCTTGGGAACGCGCTGAGAGACCAAAAGAAACGAAGAAGAGAGAGAAGCGAGGGCTCATCCAAAGACCACCGGAATATCAACCTGACGTTCCCCCCTTCCCGCCTCATCCTCCCTCTCGCCCCTCCTTTCGTCCTACAGTAACCGTTTTCATTCACCGTACAAATTCTTTGCACCACTTGTGTCTCTCGATCCACGATTATATAGGAACCGCAATAACATTGCCAAATAATTCACGTCTCATTTCCGCGAGGAACGATTTATGTGTCAACCTTTGTGAGTTAGACAATAATCAAAATAAAGGGAAAAAATGCTACGAAATTCATGAAAATATAATATTGTGTTTGAAAAATTAGTGTGAAAATTCTATAGGAACGGAGAGAGATAATACGATAAAAAATAAAGTAAAGAAGATAAAAACAGAACGATGTTTGGAAATTGACTCAGAAATTGACAGGAGCGAAGGGAGAATATTAAATTCTGAAATATTATAACGGACCTAAAGTTGTTCCCTGGATTTTGAGGACGTTGAAACTTTCTCGAGATGAATTTTGAATTTTTTTTTCACAATTATTTATACGACAAAGGAAAAACCGAGTTGTTAATAATTGTGATACGAGAAAGGGAACGAAAAATCAAAACAAAGAAAAAGGAAAAGAAAGCGATTGGAAAAATGACAAATGCGAATGACTCACTCAAATAAATCCACCCGTTTGTCTTAAGACGAGAGACATTTATGTTACGGAGAGACGTCACTCGCAATTTTTTCTTCAAAATCGGACAAAGTAATAATAATAATAATAATAATAATAATTGCTCATTATATTTATCTGTAAAATATTTATTCATCCGGGGAAAAATAAAGAAAGAAAAGAAAAGATAACCGAAAGGAGGAGAAAAAATTTGGAGGTTTCGACATGAGAAAATTGTTTATTGGTTTCCCAAAATTGTGACGACAAACAAATCGTCTCGATTTTTATCGAGACAATTTAACACTTATTCACGTAAAAAAAACCGTTTTTCAAATAACGCGAACCCAAATTCGAGACGAGAAAAATTTCAAAGATATTTCGTTTAAACACCGGTTGTCGTACTGGTAAATACAGAGATTTCGAGCAGTAAAAATATTATGTAAGAATAAAAATAAGGAAGTATAGAGAGAATTTAAGAATCGAAGGTTTTTTTTTTATCCTCGTACTCGGTAGAAAATAATCCTTTGCTCTGTGGCGATGTGAACAAAAATATTTCGGCAACTTAGTTTTTTTTCATAGCTTGTTCGAGATATTGTGTTCCTCGCGAGCTCACTGTGCCTCGTTCTCTCGAAACGCGCGTTCTTATTTTCGTTAATTTGGGGTTTCGTTTATGTTGCAGCACGACTATACATACGAATATACATTTGTTGTGCTTTTATGTCAGTGAAACAAATGTAATTTGAGAATGTACGTTCGGTGCAAAATCCTTAAAAAAATCCACAGACATATTTTTTTTTCAACAGTTTTAGTAAATCTCTCATTTTTTTAAATAAATATTTTCCAATTAAAGTACTGTTGTTTGAAAAATTTGAAAGATGCGCAATAATTCGGGATATTACAAGGTTCTTGTGCCCAATTTAATTGGACACAAGAACAATAGGTAAAGTTCGCAAAGTCTGCGCTATTTCCGGGGAGAATTTCGTCGCCAAGTGTAGGCGAAAGTTACAGTTGGTAACGAAGCTATGGTGGCCCTTGAGGAGGGTGCAAGGGGAAGGAGAACCTAACTGACATTCAACAAGTGCATAAACTTTGCGTCTCGTGGTGGTAGCGATGCCGGGTATAATAGAATGTACAAAAATACACGACTTTTCATAACGCAAAGTTTTCTTACGAGCTGCTATTAAAAATAAAAAAAAAAACAAAAAAAAACAAAACAAAACTAAAAAAAACCGATTTATAAACAATGACATTGGAAAAAAATATGAAACAAATTCATAACAAATGAATAGTTCGTTAAAAGTGTACAAAAAATAAATTTAGTAGTAAAAAAGGGCTACGTAGGCCTTCGCAACGATATATTCTTACTTGAACGAAGAAAAGAAAAAAAAAACGAGGGATATACATAGCGGTATTGTGGTCGCTTCTGGTTTTCGCTCGTGGTTGGGAGAGCGAGTGTAAAGTCGAGCGCGCGGGCTCGAACGAACACGCGGTTATCGATTTGCCCATCGACCCGTGACCATTTTCCGTTGTATTCACGAGCGTTTCTCTCTCTCTCTCTCTCTCTCTCTCTTTCTCTCTCTGGGTCTCCGGACCTTCGACACTTTCTTATCGTACGTCGATCGTATACCACACCCATTGGAATGCCATTAATATATAACATTGCATATATACTTTTGGTCGGACCATCAATGTGTTTGAATACGTGAATAAAAGCGTTGCGAGAATCTCTACAATACAGATATACGGTAAATATATGTAATGACGATCTAAATCGACGATTCACCGGTTTGTGACGTTCGACCAAATGTAGTATTATGCATATATATGTGTATAAAATATTCTCGACGAGAGAACCGTCGTGTATAGCGGTAAACGCGAGAAGTTGAAAAAAAAAGAAAAAGAAAAAGACATCTTCAACATTGAGAATCCGTTAAGTGTGAAAGCCTTTTAGACTCTCTCTCTCTCTCTCTCTGTCTTTCCCTTTAGCTCAGTTCTATCGCAGTCAAGTTTACATGCTCGTTGTATAACTTTCGAGAATGTTTTTCCACTTTAAAGCTGTTAATCCCTGTATCTATTCGGCACATAGAGAAAATAGCTAACAGCCTCGAAGCCCACTTTAATTTTTGATCATCTTACTAACGATGTCGACAAGTGACATTAATTCATTTTTCAAGTATATTTCTCCGAGTATATTCCCAGAGAAATACAAAAATAATAATAACGAACTATCGGTATAAAATATTAATTCAAAAATAAGTCGAAATAAATTAAAATAAATAAATGATCGAAATGTTATGTCAATTTTCTGCAATTCTCTTCAAATATAACTACAAATTTTCTCTTCAATTATTTAACTAACCATCGTTATTAGCTACCATTTTTTCGAGCCCTGCTCGCTGCTACGTGGGTCTATATGACCCAGAAAAATTCGTGTGCTCATAGCTCTCGAAGGAGTTGCATTTTTGTGACATATTTTTTTTAGAACCAATCGAACGACACCTGACTGAGCGAATTGTGTGGAACTGAGTTTTGGGAAACTATTCGTTCCACTGCAGTCGACGTTTAAAAAAAGTGCATTTATTTTTAGTGAAAAATGACAATTTTGGTCTGGGTCAAAATGACCGTGCGGTAGTAATCTGGGGCTAGATAATATAACGATCGAAACATTGTAGAGGAACAAATGATTGCGTTAATGTTATTTGTAGCAAGATTACTGAGTAAGATCCGGTAAGATCGAGTTTGACCATATTTTTTAGCACGTCTTTGCTGACGTGCATTTGTGCATAGTCACATGTAGCATTAATATGGGGCGTTCCACGCCAAACCGGCGGCGTTTGAAATTTGCATTTTTTATTTTCTTCATTTTTTCCCCTCTATTAGAACTCACTAAGGGTTAGTTACGTCATTTAAAAAAAGAATCTAATGTCGACACGTCTGCGGCTACGAATTTTTCACAAATATCTCGATTTTTTTCTTCAAATATTTATAATTGTCTGAAAAATTGAGTGACTCGAACGTACGAGGAGGTTAAAATCTTCCTTTCGAAATGCACTACCGTTTAAAAATACGTTAAAAATTATTCGAACATTATTTCAATGAATAATTCGAATAATTCAAACTTCGATCATTATTTCAATGTCTCTTGGAAGCAACAATTGTTGTTCCGTTGCTTTCAGCGAATTCTAGTACAGAAAAAAAACATGAACAAAATAAAAAAAGCAAATTTGAAACTTGGTCGTTTTGGCTTGGAACGAGCCGTATGTTCCGTTTTTTTTAACGCTATGTACGTCCGACGCTTGTTCCGATGATTTCGCAATTCATCGTGAAATTATTATCTCCCCCTCCCTCGCCCCTCTCCGACTTCCTCGTATCCATGTAACTCCGTGCGATTTGCACAACTTTTTAACGTCTCCTTCCACGCATAAATTACCTGGCCCAGATGTATTTTTTATTTCTTTTTTCTTTTACGGCGAATTGATAATTTAGGAAATGACATACGGTCGATTAGCGAAATTATCATTACGAGAATAAAAGCGTATTGTGAAATGACAATTATTATTATCATTTCTACTTTTGCTGTTATCATTTTATAATTATAATTACTATAAGTATCTATAGTCTTAACGCGAGGCTATAGTGCCTCTTTAAACTCGTGACTCATAAGGAAAATGACGCAATCCTTTGGAATTGAAAAAAGAAAAAGAAAAAATACATAAATTAATAGAAAAAAAAAACCACAAAAAACCGAAGAATCAATTGAATAAAATTGTATCGATGTTTTGATCGTTAACGATTAACATTTTGTTTTTCTTCTTTTTATTCCCCGATTCCTCAATCACCCTTCAGTGTTCCATTTTTTTGAGAACACTCAGATTTTGGCTCTCACAAAACAAGTGGAAAGTTTTGAGGCTCAAAAGTTGAGATAAATTTTCGATACTACGGAAAATTAATAGAATCGTTCATTTGCAAGGCTGCAATTTATGAAAATAGCCAAATTCACGCGGCAATTAATAATAAACAAATAAAATGAAGTAATGAGTGAGAGTAGAAAAAAAAGTGCTTAATGTGAATAATTACGAAGCTGATTGAACGCTCTCTACGTTTGAGAATTATTTGTTTACTCGTCCGAGTGTGTACTTTGAGCATTAGTGGTAAATCAAACATCCTGCTGGTTAATGTGTGTTGTGCATTAGGCGGAATGGAAGAATGAAGACAAAAAAAGCATAAAAATATATATTTCGTGTGTACAAAATGGTCGGCCGGCTCTCGCGCTCGTCCGGGCACTGAATAAGTCCCTAATTATACACGGGAGCAGGATATTTCCGAAAGATAATTGCACCTCGAGGGAAAACGCGCTACGAATACGTTACCAAAGTTCCACGTGTATATTCTCGACGCGCAAAGACGACAAACAACAGAAATAAATAGAAACAGAGAGCGAGAGAGAGAGAGAGAGAGAGAGAGAGAGAGAGAGAGAGAGAGAAATCACTGAACGCGTAATCGTGACGTATGTACGTGTTTTCCTAATTAGAGAATTTACACGTGCACACACGGCGATCAACATATCCCTGTAGATTGAAAAAAAATCGAAATATTTCAAGCTTTAAAGAATGTTTGAAAAAACGCGACGTCAGATTTGAGCTATTTTCAATACTGAATTAAAGTTTTAATAAACTATGCATATTATCGAAGTTTCATCGTTGATAAAAAAATATCGTTACGATGAAAATTGAAAGACATTTAAAACCGTGAAGTTTCAACGAAAAGTTGAAAGTTTAAAAAAAATGGAATTACGGTGACAGTTATTTCGAAAATGCGTTTCTTCAGAACGATCGTCGTTGTTGTCGACGTTGCAGTTACGAAACGACGATTCTGACCTCGGGTAATTAAGTAGTTATGACTCCTAACGATATTTCGAGTCGGAATAATGTTCAAAAAGTGGTTTCAACGTCCTCGACTGTCGAAAATATTGAAAATTGATCAAAAAAAAAATAAAGAAAAAAAAAGTTGGATCGAAAAATACTACGACAATTCCAGAAGAATTTCTTCCCAGCCTGAATCGATTTCTCCGAGATATTGCAGTTAAAAATCAGACGATTGAGAATCAATACGTTTACGAAATTGCGAACGATCGTTGGAGGAAAATAAAAAGGATTGTGTCATTGGTCAAAGTTCACGTGGTAGACTGGCTCGAGAGAAAGAGAAAGAAAGAGGGAGAGAGATAGAGAAATTCCTTCGGCCTCGTGCCAGTCCAGTTACATCGAGACTCGAGCCTCAGACATTTGCCTCGCCCGCCGTGCCAATCTTATACTTTGTTAAAGCATCGTGGATACACGAGGCCAAATGTCTGTATCATTAAATATGCCAACTCTCGTTTTGTCTTCTCGTAATGTGCAACGCAAAAGAGAGCGAGCGTGAGTAAAGCTCTTTTTTTTTTCTCGCGAAATACTCCTTTTTGTTTCCACGAAACTCACTTCTTCCTTACTTTCTCCTTGTTTACTACGGAGAAGAGCACGACAACACACACTTTTCTTCTCCTATTTTTCTCTAGGCTCTTGCGCCGTATTTTTTTCGATCAAATCTTTTTTCGAAATCTGACAGGGTAATTTATTAGAATCGCGTGTAAAACCAATCAACTCGTTTGATAAAACACGAGAAAATCATCAATCCTTTAAAAACTTTGAATTCATACTGGACAAGTATCAATTTTCATTACGTTGTTGTTATTTTTTTCGATTAATTGTTACTGACTTTACGACAAATACATAATGGTACAAATTTTCTTGAAATCGAAAAGAAAAACATTATTTTGGACACAAAATATTTCGATAAATAAAAAGAAAATGCGAGTTAAATCTCAGTCCGAATAAACATAGAAAACGAATGTAATTTGTATTAAAAACTGAAAAACTCGTTTTTCTTGCCTCATTTCCGGGACAATAATTATTCGACAATAATATTAATTGGATATCGAACCACTGATAAAAGAGGCTTATTGGTGAACAACTTTATGTTTTTATGACAAATAATTACGGAAATGGAAGAAAAGGAAAACTTTCAAAACTTTATAAGGTCATAGGAGGCGACAATTTATTTTCAAAAATACATTCAAGTTGGATGGTGACCACTTTTTCAAACGACGCCCATTTCAAAAGGGTACAATATTTTTTTTTTCATTTCTTCGCCTTAAAAAATTAAGAGAGTCGCGTAAAAAAAGATTTGTTTTGTTTTTCGTGTTAGGCCAATCTTCGGAATCATTGGATGCGTTCGTTGATCAATTTTCATCACGATATTTTGAAAATTGTACGAGTTATAACAATTGACAGACGAATTGACGTAACGAAACAACGTTACGTCTTATTATTACGAAATCTTAGATACAAATCGCTATATTTAATGGTAGACTTATGTATTTTGTGAAATAAAAGCGAAAAGTATGAAAAAAGAGATAAACTCACCTGTAAATCCTGACAGCCGTTATCCCTGTGACTCGCAGCACGTATAACACCAGCACGCCACCCCCACTCACTGATCTTATTAACCTTAAGCTTGGCGAAACCACTCACTGAGAGGAACCTCTTTCCCACGATCTCTTCGCGAAACTTGTACGCCATAATACAGGACACAATAAAAAATAACAAGAAAAAACGAACAACAGCAACAACTCGGTAGGATGAGGGGTCGGGGGATAGGATTTAAGTCGAATAAAAATAAAAACGACGTAGAATATATGAATAAATCTGGTTTGTTGGACGCGCGCCCTCTTATGGGCAAACTCTGTACTGCGCGTCGCACTGGGCCCGAAGATAGTTGGAGCAACAACTCGGAGAAATTGCACCTGCGCGCGCACTCGCGAAGTTGGCGAAAAATGATGGAAAGAATAAAAAAAAAAAGAAATGGAAAAGAAACTTTTGTTTAATCGATGCACAAATTTCACTAACGGTGATTGAATATTAGTAATAAACACTTTTTCATAGTAAACAATTGTCTCGAACGTTGGTGATGTTCGAGATTATTGAGAAAAATCGTGAACCGAGAACATCGAGACGAGCCATCGGGCGCTCCGATCTCCAGCGACTTCTTACGTCTTTCTCCCTCTTACTCGCCCTTCCACTCTGCCTTTTCCCGCTTTCAAAGCTCTATTATTGGGTCCGAGGAGAGTCGCGTATCACGTGACCTATTCCCTCGATTCCCTCGATTTTCTCTGCTGGCGCCTTCGCCCGTGTTTCTCGTGCGAGCAACGCGCTCTCTCTTGCTTTAATATCTCGCTTTCGATCTCACGACCACACAGGACGATTTCATATACAATTTTGTCAAAGGCCCACCTCCCCTCTCACGTGACGATTGTGCACGAAATGAACGTTCGTAGTTTTCCCATACTAACGATTCAATTACGTTAATAATAACTGACGATAATAATACTAACACTGATAACAATAACAACGAACAATGAATCGACGCGTTTCTCGATCAGGGTGTCGTAAACAAACACTAAATTTGCACTCGACGTTCGCACCTCGCGCGAACGAGAAATTTCGCGCGAAATTTCCCTTGACGTTTCTCAAGCTTACCAGACTCGAGGATTGAACGAGAAATAACAAAAAAAAATACACACGATGAATTGAGAATTCGAGAACAGAAATAACAGAAAAAGTTGAAGAATTTACTAGATAAATTTTCCAACGCGCGATCACATACTTTTTTCCGTCACTTTTTTCTCTCGCGCTTTTCTTTCGTAGTTTATTTAATTTTTATCAATTTTTTTTTAATTCCCCGCTCGTAATCTTCGTCGTTAAAATCTGTTTTCTCACGCATTTATATTAGTCAAAGATTTCTATTATTTTTTAATTCAACAATTGAAACACAAATTTTCGTAAAACTATATGCGAAAAAGATAATAATGCAAGGATTTAATCGAAAACTATTCGAGACAGCGTGTGAGAGTAACACACACATGACCGACCAGCGATATCGCGTAGCGCGCACTGCGGGCGCACGGAAAGGGAGGCCACGATTTCGTCCCGCGCGCGCCCGTGGCTCAACCTCCCGCCCGTTTCACCAATCGAACACCCCCTCCTCCTCCTTCCGCCGCCGCCGCTCCCGCGCCACGGGCCGCCTACTCCGCCGGACCCCTTGCCGCGCCGCGCACCGCGCCGTCGCCCGTAACTGTGTATGCGTGTGGCTCGTGGCCAAAGTGGGGAGCCTTCTCGCCGCAACGAGCCTGTGGCGCGCCAGACGCACGCAACTCGAAAGTCAACCGCGTACATGGAACTCTAACTCTCCCTCTTTCCATCTTTCACTCTTTCTCCTCCCGAAGTTTGGAAGAAAAATCTATCGATTTCGGCGCTGGCTAAGCATCCCAACAACCCGCAACAAAAATTAACATTTTATCTTACCGGAGGTTATCACCTTCCGAAATTATTGCTAAATTCAACGTGTATCAAAAGCTTTTAGCTTTTTTAATCATTTGCACTACGATTATTTTATCGACGGGCATTAAAATCAAGAAATGCGGGAAAAATACTCAAACGGAAAGAAATTAGGAAATCGTCGATGAATTCTCAGCAAATAATAACAAAATTTATTGAGGCGTGTTAAAACGCTTTTTTTATAATCTTGTGAATTTTAAAAGTAAGACATTAGGGTAAAAGAATGAAAAAGCCTCCGGCGAAAACAAATTTAGAAAATGTGGATAATTTATCTATAAATAACAACAAAATTCATTAAAAGTTGTGTTAAAACGTTTTTTTCATAACTTTGTGATTCCCTACAAAGAGGAATCAGAGAAAGTGATAAAATCAAATTAAACAATTTAAGAAAACGTCAACAAAAAACAGTTGAAAATGTAAAATTTCCTTTCAAATCGTGTTTTCGTAATGTTGCAAATCCTCAAAGTCGAGAATACACAGAGCTGGGTGTAGATTGATGGAACGGAAGTAAGTAAAAGTGGTCACGGCAAAAAATCACGCGAAATTGAAATGAATATTTGCTCGCACGCTTTAAATATGCGATAACAATAAAGAAAAGAGTAGGAATAACGAAATAAAGTATCGATCCGGGAGGGAAAAAGCGTCTTTGAATTTGGTAGATTACGGAAGCGCCGTGTAGCGGCGCTCAAGCGAAACCTGAAAGCGAAGTTCTTCCCCCACTCCAAGAAAGAAACGCGGTGCTCGCTCGGTCGCGACGCTCCTGAGGTCACGTGACGAAAACACGGTGTGACGTCAGAGGCGCAGCAGTAGCCAGCTGCCAGTCCAACATGGCTGACCTGTGAGAGAGCAGCGGTGCTACGCGGTCGGGTCTCTCCGCTTGCTGTAATTCGCTAGTTTTTAGTCGATCCCGCGCGTACGTAGTGTTTTTGTGTTTACCGAGCCGTTATAATGATATCTTCGATCGTCTCGCGTCTCGTCATGTGAGTATCGATTTGTATTTCATTTCAAAAAATATCAAGAAAAACAAAGCATAATAAATAAGAGATAAGGACGAGTGTCAGCTGCGTCGAGGGTGCCTTTAATGGCTCGAACAATCGACGACGCTCGTACAATGAATCCAGCAGAATTATCCAACATTTCGAAAACCTTCATCTCCCTCGCGAATTCCTTGGAAAAACCTCGAAATTCCGTTAAGTTTGGGAAGCA
>JABSMR010059676.1:0-14133 GCA_018902295.1 Dusona sp. PSUC_FEM 10030013
TATAAATAATAAATAATATATTATAAAGTACAGAGTGAAACACCCCGTTCAGTATTGCCGACAGCAATGTAAATTGGACCAGTTACTTTACTCTTATACCACAGTGGATCCCTTTGTCATTCGGTATTATCGTTTTTTCTCTTTCCATCCTCATCGACGTTGGAATGTCGAGTGAACATTTGCCATCGAAGAGTACGCCATACGTGACTTCAAGCAGGAAAGCAACAGGGGAGGGAAGTGGATAGAAAAGCAAGGATGAATAACGTTGGCGCAGTAACGGAGGAGAGGAAGAGAAAGAAAAGAACACCAGATATCAGTACAAACGCGGTTGTCCAGCCGGCTATGAATATCCAGCCAGGAAAACCGCCTTTCGACGGAGCTTCCGGAAAATTTAAAACCTTTCGTCATTCACGTACATCACATAATGTCTGAATTTTCCATACACGGAGATAGTTAAAACTGAAAAATTACCGTTACAATAATAGAAACGGGGAAAACGCATTACGAGATATTTCAGTCTCGTAGTTGTTTGTGTTAATGAAAATCGTCAATAAACAAGCTAACGAAAATTAGTTCAATGTTTGTCGTTTCAGTGTTACAATTCAGGAGACTCAATTAACACTCATCGTGCGACCACGCGCCCCGTGTTATGTGATCGTAAAATTATTGAACAATCTTGTCAAAGCCAAAAGCTTCAGGTGCAGGGAAGCGATACTAAAATTTGAGTGTCGAACTTATCATCGTCTTTTGTTACCTAATGTATTACCCATCATTGCACAAGGTCACAGTTACGGAACCGACCCTACAATATTAAACGTATTCAACAAATGAAGACACAGACGAATTTTCCCCATTTACCTTTGTCCATCGATTAATTGTTCGCGAAATAAAATATCTATTTTTAAAATGTTTAGCTTTCAGCTCGCTTGAGAAGCGGTTTTCAGGAATAAAAGAATTTCTCAGAAATTCCCCCGTCTTCAAAATGGTCCTGTCTGGCTTGGCGTAGAGACGTTACGTGAGAAGCGGTGCACCTGTTGTGCAGTGGCAAACCAGAAATATTCCGTCGTCGTTATCTTTCACTACCAATAGAAATAATACGGCTGAATGAAAATCACCGGAAAGAAGAAAAACAGGTTAGATATATTTATGTCCTTCGAGATTCATGGACTACCTTGTATCAATAAACAATTCTGAAATTAAGAAAAAATACGTAAGTGTAGGATACTTGTAAAATCGATTCATCCGGAGATAAAAAAAAGTCGTACAAAATTTTATATTTTTAGTTTCTATCGTTCTGATGAAGAATTCTGCACCTAACCTTTTCACGGTTCACCTCAAAAGCTGTAGAAACTTGATTTAGCCCCGAGTCTATCTCGTCTATCGAGCAGCCAAATAAATAGTAGAGACGAACTTGGAAACCTATAACGAGCCGGCTCGCTACAACATCAACTGTAGAGAATAAACTACACAAGTTCAAAACACCCGATTCTTCGCTGGGCGCAATAAGATGCGATTACTCGAAAAGCAAATTGTTCAAAATGAAGTACGTTTCGTTTTTCGTGAGCGAAACAATGGCAAAAGCCATAATGCGAGAAAGAGGATTCAAATACACGTGGCAAATGTTCAGCTTCAGCATTGTTGTTTGATACTCGATAACGTGACGTAAATACACGCGCGATAGGGGGTTGTATAAATACCGGACCGTTGAAATCACGAGTAAAACCAAGTTAACCATGCATATTGAATAGCAATGAGAGGCTCGTCCGGAATTTCATTGTTTTGAATCAAGGGAGCCCTCTTTTGTCACTCTCGTCAACATTGCTACCCACTACTCCACGTTCCAACAACTTCGCCAAGTAAATAGTGTATACGTTCCTCACGGGTTATTTCGTTCTGGCACATGTCGCGTTTGAGGCATCGCTACCCATGTCGGATGAAGATCTGATTGTCTCAACGGCTAGAGAGTGCTTAAACTTTGCGAATCACCAAAACTTCGTACAATTGAATCTTTATGCAAATTTCAACGTTCTCGTTCAAACCCCCCCTCGATTTCAACAAACTTTTCTCATCCTTGTTGTGTAACTGTTAATTGACTTTTTGGAAAATCGCGAATAACCTTCGTCGCCCAGTTAATTTTATGAACATGGCAAAAGTTGCGTAAAAGTCAACTTTAACATGACCCTTTATTTGTTTTGTGTCCAATTGACGTTGAAAAAAATTATTTATCACAACACACGTTATGTACGGACACCCTTTCAAATTTCCTAAAATTAAGCTCTAAACCCCGAAAAACAATATGCAAAAGGTGATTTCCCTGTTCCACGATGATTGCCTCAATTTCATGATTAATCGTGTGGGCCCCTCCTGCTATGAAGTGTTCGTTTCTCGACATTATATACGAATTCATAAATTGTAAGGTAACGAACTGCCAATTTGTACACTAATTGATTGTTATTTGAAATCTGATTAGATCAATCAATCTGTGGATCCACCGCTTTCATTCCATATTTGCAATTGAAATTGGTAATTATTATTATATACGTAAAGAAGTGGAGGTGTAACACTAGCGAACGGGTATTTTTAGATACGTTCAAAAAAATCTCCGGGAGTAACAAAAAATATGTAGTAGAGACTATTTTTCTGATCTTTTCCTATAACGATATTAAAAATAAGCACTTAATGTCAATATTAATAAGTACAAAGAAGAAAATTGAATTTTAAATCCGGTCGATACATTCCTTAATGTGTAAAAAAAACGTGACGTCAATTTTTTACGTGTAGCCGATTGAAAGAAATAAGAAGTCTCATTCTCTGTCAAGAAACTTTGAAACCATAAGTTATATTGTAAAAACTTTTTAAATCATCTAATAAACAATCGTACGATAAAAAATTGAATATAAACTAAGAATCAATGAATTGTAAGAAGACTTAGTTACTAATTAAACTGATATACACAATTTGTTAGAAAAAATGAATGAAACCTTATCGTGGAAACTCCATTCTTGGTCATAAGATGTAAAAAATCAACGTGACAAAATAAAAAGTCTGGGACAAGTGATTCATCGTCGTATCCAGCGAACCACGGGAATAATTTATTACAGAGTCCTGTGAGATAAATCTGTAGACCGTTTTTTGCAACTCTAAGCTGACCCTTACCTTTATAACAAACTTTCTGTCAGGTTTGAGCGGTTCTCGGACATCTTTCTGCGAGAGGGATGTGCATCGCCGATACGGCCGAGAGCACAGGGCAGTCTGTACCGAAGATTATATATAGCAGGCATTCTGACATTTTAATACTTGTTTGCTTCATTGATTGATCAAATAAAATGTGCGTAACGAGCTTCATTCAATATCGACCGAATAAAATGCCTTCTCGATTATCATACAAACCTTTAATATTAACTCTTATTCAGGTTATTTATAATTTGATGACTTTTTTAATGAAACCTTCCACTCATAACAAAAAATAATAATAATGAGAATAATAATATTGATTGGTATAATTTTTTTGCCTGAAATGTGATTTTACTTTATCCTGGAAATTCAACGTTGCGTATTTCATTTATTTTTCTTTATACTTTAAAAAATGACATTCCGTAAAATGTCCTATTTATGATAAGATGTCAAATAAAAAATCATAGAAAAAGTAAAAAAAAAACTTCGGACCAGGTAAAAATTGATAATATTCGAATTTACGTTCGTATTGCCTAGGAGAATACATATTGCTCATCATCGAGAGTAATAAAAAAACACTTTATAAAGCTAAATTCTATGTGTACGAGCTTCAAGATTATCCGTTGGTTATGAAAATATGGTGAGACTCGTAACTTATTCGGGTGAACAGAATGGAAAAGGATGCAATGTACTTAGTTCGGGACACAACGCTGTATCGGATTGGAGAGAAAGTCTAAAGTAAATATAAATGAGACAACTTAATTATTTTTCCGACTCATAAACTACTAAAGGAATTACATACTCTGAATGAGGTCAGAAAAAAAATTTGTTCCAAGAGAAATCACATTCGCTTAAATCATTTATATTGTTTATGGATTCACCTATTACAAAATTCAACATTTTTCTTGGCAACTTCCGTAATGCAGCTAACATTACAGGAACGTTTACAGGACCAGCAAATTAATTCTCGTCCCCAGTACCGATTCGGATTTATTAATAAAAACTAACAATTCAGAGATCGATCACCATGGAACCTTTTCGCGTATAGATCGTCTTAAAACTTTTCAAGGCTCTGTGAGTCAGAAAAGCTTAAAGGTATAAAACGATATTACGAATATTTGAGTATTTTTAATCAGTAATCTCAATGACTCGTTAATATTTCAATTCGAGTCGGTTCATCGAACCATCAGTGAATATTGGAGGGATGTTTTGCGCTATCATTGGCCAATAGCGATACAGAGTCTATTTCTCGTAATCGTAATCATCACAATGGGTCCATGGGTTGGTTTCACCTGCAACAAGGATATTTCCGGAACGTCGGAGTCGGATCGCTCAGTCATGTGGCGATTTCCGATAATATCGAACCTCAAAACGGCCTTCTATTATGGTCAGACGGACATACCCCAGTACGAAAAAATAATGAACTACTATTCGTCTCAAATCCTTGAACCAAAAATTTAATAATTTAAAAACTTGATTTCCTCAATCGTTGTATTTTATTTCATTTTAACAAATTACATTTAGTAATTCAGTTTAAAATGATCAACAATAGATAGATTACGTTATGAATTTTTGTTTTGACACTTTGAACAAAACATTGTCAATTCCCAAAATTGATTCCTTATTCAATAAATATGTATACATTTTTTTAGCGCGGTTAATTGTGTAATGACAAAATATTCAATCAAAGACGAATTGCATTATTCATTATTCTTCTTTTTCAATGTTTTGCTTAATGAATGTGCTTTTTTTTTTGACAGACCAGGATGTAATCGTGGTTACTGCTGTTTCTCTCAAAACATCGAGGGTTCTCCAATTAGACGTAGGGCAAGTATTCTTAAACGCAAGAGGATCACTAAAGCCTTCAACTTTTTTTAAATTCTGTCTCACTTTGTTAATCCATTTTTCAATCCGTGCAAATAAAGTTTCTTAAACGACCGGTCGCCCTTAAGTGAAATACATTATTTCCCTTGTTAAATGATATATGTCTTGATGCTTTAATGCTTCTGGAAAGATGACAGTCATAAAAATGGTATAAATGAGACACTTTTAAAGTTTCGAATGAGATCTAAGCGATAAACTTTGACCCCGCTCCAATAACTCCAGCTCACATGAGCAGGAAACGTGCCCATATTGGGACCGAGCAAAGCTTCAAACTTCGTTACTTCTCTCGAAATTCTATGTCACTTGAAAATTTATCGACATCATTATAGAACTTTTTTATCAAGTCATCTTAATTCCGCAGGTGTGACGGCCATACATTAAGAGGCTTTAACCCCTGGTTTTCAAGAAAGAAATACTGGTGTTACATTTTTTTTGCGGTATAGGTTTGCAAAACAATTTTTTTGTTGCGAAAAGAGGATAAAAATTCTTAGAGATTGTTCCTTTTTTCCATAATATATACTCATGGAACCCCATTAACAGTTATGAAATCAAGCAGTTTGTGAAAAAAATAAATACATTATCATATATTTATTGATTATTATAAAAACTAGTATACAGTTACTTTTCTAACGTTCGCTTGAAGTTTAGCGATTTATTAAATCCCCTCATCTAAAATCTGCAACCTGAAGCAACTTAGGTTGGTCGAATCGATAGCCGTGGGAAATGTTGACATTTCGTTTTCCAAACAATTTTTTAAACAACATTGACATAACATAGGTTAAACAAGTAATCGAGAAATTCAAAAATCTTGATTACGTTACGAGCACGTTTTTTTTTCAAGTTTCGAAAGAAAAACGTGAATTATCAATGTCACGAAATTCGAAATATTCCAATGTCACGTGTCGACCGCGATGAGAATACTGTTCGTTTGAGAACCAACATTTTGGGAGAGGATTGAGGAAAGTTGAGTAAAATAGTGATGTGGAAATGGTCAACGATCACGAGACACGGGACAGCATCAATTGTCCGGCGTATTATAGAAAAGGTTTGCAAAGTGATAATAACAATTATGGGAGGAACGAGCGTAAGAAGTACAAGGTAAATGTACAGTCTAGTGATAACGACGAATACCGTAGTTGTTCGTCGTCGGAATTCGATAATTCGTCAGGTAAAAAATTCACACGGGCTTCAAAGGGATGCAGAAGACCTCCAAAATTATTGACACGAAACAGACAAAATCAAGGAAATTGTGTCAGAATCGGCGGTCCGGTTACGAAAAATCATCAAACATTTTCGAATCGTCGAAGATGCGACAAAAAATTAAACAAATCTTTTAGAAAATCAGATAAAAAATTAGCCAAACGTTCGTCGTCGCTGGAATGCACCTGTCCCATATTTCCCTCTTTTCACAATGAGAAAAAAAAAATTGAATGCCCGTCAAAGTATCGAAGCAAAAGTGTGGGCGCGAGGGAATATTCCGCAACGGTGCCACGAGGATTCAGAACGAACGATTGCTTAAGGACGAGACCGAATAGCACACGGAATTGCAATGGGAAACCACGAAAAACTGAGAGGCGCTATTCACGAAGAGACGTTAAGAAAACTGACGGCGTTACGGAGGTGACAAGTCTAGAAATTGTCAAGAGTTGTTCCCACGAGGCCCTTCCCTCGTTCGGCGGTGAAGACCAATATGAAAAGTTTAGAAGTACAACTTGGCCGTCAAGGAAAAGTACAAAAGTCATATTTGCGAGATATTCGCAGGAATCGATGGATGATAATATATCAGATAAATTGTCAAGTAGTAAAGACTCGAGTGATGAAAAAGTGTGTGACTGCGATGAAAATTACACAATTATTATTGAAGACGATAAATTCGATTATCGCTCATCCGAAAGTTCCGTGAATCGTACGAAACCAATGAGAAAAAGATCAGGATTGTGTGCACACGAAAAAGAAAGATTAAGACGTGATGAATCTCGTGGATGTTTGGATCCTTCGAAAAAAGTGAAAAATTCAAGGAAACCGTACGAGAAGATATTTAACGCTGTACCAAAACCGATGCACACGCAGCTCAGGTACTGTGTCCCTTGTTTGGAACAAAGATCGAATCTGGATCGTACCCGTACTCCGGAGCATGACATGACGGGAAAAGTAACGAGATGTGTGTCGAGTAAAAAATTGACGACTCGTACCTTTGCGGTGAATAATAAATATACGTCCCAGAAATCCAGGTTAACCGGGGAAAAAGAATGCCTGGGGGGTTGCCACGGACCCGGTGATACCGAGGTTGAGAATTCTAGCGACAATATGGAGAAGTGTACGGGAATGAGAAATCGGCATAAGAGAGGGATGAAAAAAACCGATGAGATGAGGATTCGGAAAAAAACGTTGGCGAGGAACACAACTCGGGATGATGTATTTAGACATGGCAGAGAGATGCGGAAAATTCATCGAAAGTTATGTAAATCTTTAGATACACCGGAGACGAAAAACGCGATGAATTGTTGTTGCTTTGGAAGCCAATTGGAAAATGAGCGAGGATGTTCCGTGGACTGCAGATGTCCTGAGAGCCTTTACCCATGTTGGAACGGAAATATTGTGATTCCTGAATGCAAAGCGCCGTGTGCCCCGGAGGGATATAAAAAAATCAGTGATACGAAATATTGTTTAAGGGATTCGGAACGACAATTCCACCGAGATTGTCGGAAGAGAGAAGCTTCAACGATTACTGATAAAAAGTGTGAAAAAAACAACGGGAAATCCGTGTTATCGAGGATCGGTTACGAAGAGGAAATTTGTCACGATGAGTACGAGTCAGGGAGTAGCGAGGAAGATAATTTGGAAAGAAATTGTTTGAAAGACACTCTTGCACATTGCGAAAATCCTTCCTGTCCAAGTATCAACGATGCATCGACGATTTGTCTCTGTCCGTATGAAGACGCCAAGTTCCAAGTGAGAAAAATTCACAAACCCCAAGAACAGTCGCGTTGCAATGGGAGTCTTAATCTTGCAGATCTCTGTCCAGAAGTACAACCACCGGATCATTGGACGAAATATGGCGAGCACTTGAGTCGGGTTGCCAACGAGTACAAAACTTTGTCGTCACGTTTGAAGGATATGCAGCGACAAGCAGAAACGACAAATACTAAAGATACGTGTGAGAGAAAGCGTGTATCTCGAAAATACCCTTCGGGAAAAGAATTTTCCTTCGAGGTTAAAACGGTGAACAAAAATGATGACCATCTTGAGGCAATTTCACGGGAAGAAAACTGCAACGAGGATTTGTGTGATTGTGACGAGGAACCCGTGATGGAAGAAACGACATTAAAATGTCAAACTGAAGCTCCAGGCGCTATTCGCACAGATGACGCCCATTATAGAGGAACAAAAACGACGCGTTACCGATCAAGTCGTACGATGATGAATGACCCTTTTATACCGTGTGATCATGCACCTGCAGAAAAGTTCAAGGAACGAAAAACATCGAGCGAAATTAAGGAAAAAGCCGATGTGGTCGAAAATCTGAGATCTTTTTGCGAAAAACTCAAAGCCATCGATCGTGAAGTCGAGTCTTCGATATTGGTGAATGAGAAGAAAAAACGTGCTATCAACATCGAGACGGAAAGCTGCGAATGTACGAGCGCGGAAGCAAGGCCTCGACGCAACAGAACCGACAACACATCGCCCAAAATTACAAAGCCATGCGGCACTTCGAAGAAAACTAATTTGAAAAAGATTTTTATTTATCCCCCGAACGGTGAAAATGGTCCACCGTTGACTCTTCTAAAAAATTCGTCGGATATGGATTGCAAAGTGGTCGGTAACTTTGACTCCGGATTTCGTTACAACGTCACTTATACGCAAAATTTTGTGAGTCCTACGTGGTGTCCCGCCGAAGAGTGCTCTGACGACGATGAAAATCGGAGCACCGACGAATATGGGTGAACTAAAGCTATACGCAATTGATAGCATCCACATTTATTTTATTTGTTTATTGGGTCGAAGAGAATCCCATCCTGTGCCCGGAATACCGCACAAGATAAAGCGGACTACTATCAACGTCGATTCAATATATAATTCGAGGCATTTTCCTTAACATTTTGAAAACATTTTACATTTTTCTGGCGTGCTTTCTTCTTTTTTTACGTGAAATAAAAATCTACGAATTAACGCTACTGTTTAATATTTATTCGCACGAAAAGAATTATACTTTTTTAGATACCAAAATTTAAAATTATTGATTAGAATGTATATAAATTAATGATATCAACAAATATCTTAGACAAAACTCATCTAAATTTCATTTAAGAAATATGATAAAAACACATGGAATATGCAAGTCGAAAATATTTGATTGAGAAAATAGATCTTTTGGTATTTTTCTAACACGGAGAATCTTTCCGCTTCCCGAAACGTTTTCCCCTCATTCCAAACAATGAACGCGGAAGCGTTTACTTTTCTGTTTCTTACATCAATATATAAGTATATACATACGCACACAACACGTGTAATCAAACCTGCCCGTCCTATAATACTTCGTCGATAAAGTGTTTCCCCTCATCCGCGAGTCCGCGAGAAACCATGAGGTCCAGAACAATCCGTGCGGGGCCAATGGCCCACAAGAAATGTATGTGTGCGTGTGTATTATATCGATTTTACTCGTACTTCTCATGTGTTTCTAACTTTTGTACATTTATCAACCGGCGATGGCGAAACGTTCTTAGCCTTTTTTACCTCGTGAGAGCTTGTATATACTACGAAAAGGATTTTGTTTCTACAAATTAGAACGAATTCGAGTTGACTTACAAAAGGGTGAACTATACAAAAAAAAATCTCGAGGTCCTCGTAAAATTGTTCTCTTGTTATTTAAAAAAAATCGTAATCATACAGTTGAAAAATAACAGAAGTATCGGTTGCCAAATTCTGTCAACTACGTTCGTTTCTTTCTTTTAATCTTTTTTTTCGACGACCCGAGATCTGTATTCATTTTTTATACATTAGAACATCAAATATTTCTTAGCGTCGACCCCAGTGGACCTGTTTCAACCTCTACTCCCATTGTTGTCTCTTCTTTTTATTTCTTCCTTTCATTCCCTTTTTTGGTATCTTTCGTCTCGAATCTTTTAGTACGAATTCATGATCCGACTGTCCATGGCAAAACAATGTAACCTCGATCTTTTTTCTTGTTCCCCATTTTGAAGTTCTGAAAACCCTCAAGCTGAATTTAATCAACAAACACTTAACATTTGCGCTTCATTATTCAACTATTTATTATCACTGATTCGTTTCGTCTTTCCTCAGATAAATTATTAGTGGTTCGCAGCATTGTGCATTTCACTCATATAGAAAAAAAGAATTGAGAATTTTCAACTTAGCAATAAATCATTTGAAATCGCAATTTTTACGATTTATTTTTCTCGACTGCAATAAAACGAATCTCCGACATTTAAAGAATTGAATTTGTCAGGTTTTAAAAAATTACATTGAACATTTTTTGGAAACATTTTATCTTTTTTTTTCAATGTCTCACAGTTTCTTTAATTTATGATATTTTAATATAAACTCAAGTTCACATAGAAGGTAATTTTATGAAAAGTTAACAAATTCTTTGCATATTTTGTTTCATACAAAAATGGTGCACGCTACACTGAACGTCGATGAACGACTTTATGGCCGGACTATTTTAAACATTTCAGAATATTTTGCATACAACATCGATAGTTTTGCATTAAAAAAATTGTTTTGCAATGTCGAAACAAGGTAATAAATCCCTCCAAAAGTTTCCAAAAGATTTGTTTCATTCAAGCCAGGAAAAAACATAGCAAAAATTACCCTTTTTTAATATTTTATAATTCACGTTTTCTCCTCAATAAAAACCTACAGATGTTTGATTTTTTATTTCTGGGATGCTGTCAGAATACGATTATATTTTTGTGTCTTTGTTAGGATTTTCTTTTTAGCGTTGAGTAAAGATCGAGGTTAAACTGTACCCTGGAAAATTGACAGGTGAAGAGAACGTAGAACCTTCTCCAGATTCAAGAGGTATTGTTTGAGAATTACACAATATATTAGGAGATGAATCATCTGTCGACTAACACCAGAAAAAGAGCTCTTCAGCGGCGCGTGAGCAAACTATTTCGAGAACGCTGATCCATTTTGCTGTCTTAACTAGTTAATGTGAATCTGTACATTAGTATGATTTCCGTTTAACAACGTTACGAATACGATCGAAAATCGAAAGACAGCAATCTTAAATATAATCATCGTCAAGACGAACGCTACAAAATTTTTTATTTTTACAAATGAAAGTTTAATGAACCGTAAATTTCAATACAATAGAGTTTCCCACGAGATGACGTATCTTAACTCACGTGATTTTAAAAATCGATTTTTTTGCCAATTGAGTCGAGGCTTATGATTATTCACTTCTGTCTTTGAGTAAAAATTTTCGAATCAACAGTGTTAGTGTTTTCATAATGTCATGAGGGTTATTCGTAATTAGTGTTTTTTCGGACGGAAGTTGCCTTGCCTTGGAGCAAGTTCAAAGTCCGTGAGATAATTTTCGATGACACTGTTATCTTTCCTGCTATATCGCCATTACCAGATACAAAGATTAAAGAGGAAAAATAAAGAAGACTTTCCCCGAGTAATTGCAAACTTGATGCTTCCTCGGTATAACACTGTTTCGATCATCATGGAGCTAATGAACGTATATCAAAGGACAAATGAAGAATAAAAAACTGAAAAAACGCTAAGAAATACAAAGAATGACGATAAGATCCCTGCGTACTCCAGGTTGCATTGAAAAAATAACAGTGAGCTAGTAAACACGTAAGAGTCCTTGAGGAAATCGATTCTCTTTTGTTGAAAAAAGTGCGAGAACTACGAAAGACAGAGAGAGAGAGAGAGAGAGAGAGAGTCTGTGGTGCAAAACTCACACGCGATCAAACCATTTTTGCCCCAGTATGCACTCCACAAAGTTGAAGTAAAAGAAGAAAAGAAAACGAGAGAGAGAAATAGAAGAAAATGAAAGGAAAAAGAAAAATCGGCTTAAAATTTTTAACTCCCATACGGTACTTACCTACTACTGCACTGTACTTAATGTTGAAATCAGCAAACTCGATCTGCAAATGAAAATGAAAGGGTTATAAGAAAATATGATTATGAGATAGGATGAACAATTAATCGCTTGTATTAAGACTGTTTTATTCCAATATCTTTTTAGAATTTATTGTGCATCTTCGTGTGTTGTGTGGGTTGGTTGTCAGAAAATCTAATCAATATTGCAGTGAATATAATATTTTAATTCTCAAACACGTCTCGGTTCGTGTAAAGATGAATTGAAATTCTGTTTATTTTTCCAATGTTTAATATTCGAAAAAAAAAACACTACGCTTCTTTTCCAAGAATAATAAAACGACCGTGCGTCCAACTAATTGTTGTCAATTTTATTTCTGCATGCACCCAACCTTTTCCCGGGTTTTTTACTTAAATTGATCGAATGATTTTTCTCGATTTTCCATGTACTCAATTAAATTTTTGTCCCAGTTTCCCCTGCAGAACATGAGACGACCGTCCAAATTTTAAGGAACAATAAAACAACTTTTTCAACTCAACTTTGATGTTACAGCCAGCTCATAATTTTTCAGACTTTTGAAACAAATGAATCTCCAAGCATAAGGGGCTGCATTATGATGCAGAGCATATTGACTTTTTGTCTTATCGACGCTAACCACTGAACGATAAATCAATAAACGAAGCTTTTATGGAAACACACATTCGATTTGCAAGCTTTTAAAAAAGCCATTTCACGCGATAAGATAAAACCTACTCCGCCCCTTCCGTTAAATCTATTCTGTCAAATACGTTGTTTTTTTTTAGGATAGGATTAAGAACCATTAAGACGAAAGAGGAACCTGTTGCATATTTTTATCATCCTACTTGAAAATCAAATATTGTTTAAATTCATAAAAAGCCCTTTTAATATTGTGACAAGCCTTGCATATTTTGTTTTCTCTACAACGGACATTGTAAATTATTCTGAAGTTAGACATTTATTTATCTTCATAAACGAGTGTGAAAATATTGTTTAATTTCATGTATTTTTCTCTTGGTTACAAAAACATTGTTTTCAGCTTTTGCATTTGAACATTTCCGTGCCGTAATATTTTTTGTACAGACAGACGTCCAAAAATCTTAAAATCGGGTAATGAAAAATCTGAGCAATATGCATATGCCCATTGTCGGCCACTTCAAAGAAATAGAAACGAATGAATAGTCTACAGAGTTTTAAGTTCTGCAGTCGAGCTTTTATGCACCTTGTACTACGTGTTCTGAGCTTCAACCTCGTCAAACAATGAACTTAGACACTTTAACATGACCTACGCTCCAAGAAATTTAAAGAGCATCATCACTAGTTCCCTTTTGCTTATTTGACCTTTTTGTTTCAGGTTTGCTTTCAGTGGGAGTTGTAACGTGAAATGTAGCATAAAACACAAAGTTTCGCTCCAATTTTTTCAACCACAAATCGAGTAACATTTGACAAAAAAAACCTCGGTAGAATAGCATGTTGAATTAAATTTTAATGCCATAGTACAGATTTGGGTTTGTTTAGAAGAACCAACACCGAGAACAATTTGCCAGCGATAACAAGTAATTTCTCAAATTCTGTTCTTTTCCTGTTACTGAACTTCCTGTACTTAAATCATGCAAGAGAAGCTCCCACACTATCTGTTCTCCATCTTAAGAGTACTGGAATATTTACATCCTTCAGTTTCAAAGATCGTGTACTAGCGATGAGATGCTAGGGAATTGCGATAGCATTGAGAATTTTGGATGAAATGCGAGAGAGCAACGATCTTGATTTCCAAAATATATTTGTTACGAAGAAACCTCGCTTTTTCAAGAAATATAAATTATTTTCACGTTCTTGTAAACGTAGGTCATTCCCATTTTTTCAACACGCATTACATTATCTTTTTTTTTTCAAAAAGTGGTAAACTCAGATAACCAGGTATCATTTTAAAAAAAGTGTCTGCGGTAAAAACGTCCAGTCTCAAATGTATTCCATATAAA
>JABSMR010059787.1:0-14131 GCA_018902295.1 Dusona sp. PSUC_FEM 10030013
TCGCCGATAAGCCGAAGAAATCCCCTGTAAGTCGAACAGAATGCCCGCTTCCTTCCAATGTAACATCTTTAATTCGAAACCTCTTCAACTCGAATCCCCTTCCGTTTCTCTTTGGTCTCGCAGAGATTCTACGGAATGTACAGGAGGTTTAATAATTTCCTGATTTCAATAGCGAACGATATTTCGTACGCAATCTCGATTATTCGAAAACGAAATACTGGGTTTCGAAAAACAACGATTCGTTTGTGATTTTTTTTCTTTTTTTAATGTTTAACTTTTCGATTAACTACAAAATCCGGCGGATTCTTCATAGTTACCACAAAACATCGTTCAGAAAACATCGTCATATGACATGCATTTTGCTTCTCGTTCGTGTGTATGTTATATTTGTACAAAACTGCGGAGCATTGACACGAGAGGAGTTTGAGTCGACACGTTCATAGTTCTCGAACTGTTGAAACACTCTCTTTCCTCACGCCAACCTCCCAGCTTCCACCCACTTTTCGACTCTTCGCGCCCGTACCTGACATATACACCCTATCGACTCTGTCACTTGACGCAGTGTGTACATCAGTATGCGCGCGTGTACATCAGTGTGCGACTGTGTGGTTACATTATATATGTATATTTTCAATCCTCCTCGTGCAGTATATGGTAGCACACATGTCAGTGTACGAGTGTGTGGTTCCATAATAATATATGTATATTTTGAATCCTCGTGCAGTATCTGGTATAGCGCTTCGCTATGTACACAGTCGTTTCTCTACAATGTCGTGTACCAAACTCTCGACGACATTCGATATTTAAAGGTTTGCCCTTACCCTCCCATACGTTGCGGATTTTGCTTTTCAATAGTGTCCTCTTACCCCACCCCCCTCTCCTGCCCGCCCCGCTATACGTACTTCCCTCTCTTTCTCTCACCCACCATTCCTTGAACTTGTGCACAAAACAATATAACAACTATGAACAACAAACAACATATAAAACGATTGTATTTCATCGCGTGTCAATGAGAATTTCGCAACAATGTCGAGATATTGTTTTCCGATTGCCCCCTCTTTCGCTTGCCCCTTCTTTCTCCTTTTCGCCGTATTCGCTGGTATATCCAACGCGATGGCTAACGCTTTCAAATCTCGGGCGCTTTCATTTTGTTTGCTTTTCGATTTTGCTATTGTTTTTCAGGACTTTTGACCACAAAATCGAAAAAAAGCAGCTCTGACGCAGGAGTCGAATCGAGGCACCGATATTTCTTTCAATCCTTTGATTCACGTGTTTTTATTTTCTGTCGGGTGATACTAATGCGCGTTGGTTTGTTTCATGGAAATGTTTTTTTAACGCTAAAGTCACATTTACGAGGATCCATTTGAACAAGGGATGTTGGAAATTTGTGTTCGTGCGTTACTGCTGTCGGCTTTTGACTTATTCGCTACGAAATTTGATCCGAGGCTTCGCTCGACTTTGATCAGGTTCACTGCCGCTCAATGCGGTCGTTTGGTTTGCCCGTGCACTTGGGCCAACCAGTCGATATTTCGCCGTGTTTATTTACTCCGGATAATAATATTTTTGCTTACCATTTGGTGGTGCTGTATTTTTAACTTTATTTTTTAGAATTGTCTGAAAGGAGCAACTACAGTTAAACCCTCGAGGGTTTTTAATATCGCGCTCGAATTTGAATGTTCTTTGACGTTTGTATATTATATTTATAACGCAAATAGACTAGCTATCCAAGTCAATGGTATGAATGTTTCAAACCCTTGAATTGTAGCCTCTGAAATGTATATTCATTTACTGTGACAAAAACGACATTGAATTGACAAAGTATGAGTCAACTTCATTTATTTAGTCGACTCAGCATATGTTTTTCTCGGTATTCTTTACTATTTTATCTCCGTGGCTAATACATCCCAACGAGATCAAAAAGATGCTCCGGAAGCAATTTTTACCACAAAGCGAAATACGCATATAAATGGCAAAGCGTACGATTCATGACGAAAAGTCATTGATTTCCAACGCTTCGATGATTTTTAATAATTCTTCGTAGCTTTCGTGACGAGACGTCTGTGCGTGTGCAGTTAATGCTTTCTCGCGGTGTCATTATTCTCGTTTTTTTTCACCCTTCGAGATTCCTCTTACGTAAGCCTCCGGGAAAGCAAAGATAAAAAAGCGTTGAAAAAAAATGACAAGCTCTCCCATTGACTTGGGCGTGTATGACCTACATGACAGCAAGAAATTCTTCTCGCCACACCCCCACTGGGTTTTTTTCTTCTTTTTCTATCTTTGTGTAACGCGCTTTCTTTTTTCCATCTGTGGGGGTTGTTTTTGCTTGTTTTTTTTTTCACCTTCACAAAAACTCATCTTTCGCTGCTCGAGGAGAGTTTATGGCACGGCGAGCTCGACCCGGCCCATCTCATTCGTTCGCAGTGCACCAGTCTGGCTTTAACATTTTCTAGAAACAATGGAACTCTGGGTTCACCGATTTTTATTTATGAGAGAAACCTCGGATTGACGTTGTTCTTTGGCACGTATACATATAGATTTGTATATAATTACGGTTTGTCATTCATGCTACGAATGACGATCGCGTGTCTCGAAGAATAATAATGTGAAAAACAATATGTGGTCAATTTCTGGGTGTCCACACTCTCGTGTGATACGTGATTTCCAAATATTTGGGATTATAATACAATCCATATGTCTAGGGGTGCGGTTTATGAATTTTTCATTACTCGAATATACTTCAAAGTCGATTTTCATTTTATCACCGATGCGGTTGAGTTGAAGAATGGAGGAAAGGTCTGGTCGCTCGGTCGTTAACGCTTTGCACACCGCGCTTTCGTTACACTTGACTCTCTCATCCCTTGTGTTTTATCGATCCACAGCGATTTATCAAACTCAAAACGAGTACAGCGGTGAGACGACGTATAAACTCGTCTATTATGTACCTGTAACAGGGCAACCTCCAATGGTTTAGGCGAAAGTAGGAGAAGGACCCGGTTACAAAGAGCACATACGAACATACAGTTTCCTCTTCTCTCCCTCTACCACTTTCTCCTCTCTCCTCCATTGAAATGAATGGAGAATGCGTCTCGTTCACCCTCTTCCTCCCTTCTTCTCATTTCCTCTTTTACCTTACTCTCACTCTTTTTCTTCCTCTCTTCTCAATATTCTCTCGGAAAACCCCTTTTTTTCTCTTGGGGCACTTTCGCAAGTACGAGGCAACCGTTCAGTACGTTGCTCTTGGCTTTTCGCAAGTACCGAGAGAGACAGCGAGTGAAAGCGAGAGAGAGAAAGAGAGAACACGGACTGGCGTATCGGCCAGAGTGGCGCCGTCACGAGCCCGAGTGATTAATCGGCTCTCTTCTCTCCACCACGAGGACAAGAAGTCTCCGGGTCTAAAATATACGTCTGCGTACTCAAGCTGTGATGGCAAAAGTATCTCTTCGTCTAACTAGTGTATGTGTGTATGCGCGTATGCAAGCATGTAGGCTTTCGTTCCCGAAGGACTCTTCCGGAGAGCTTCGCCACGAGAACCCATGAATGTGTGATATCGACTTTTTCATTTTTATGCCTTGTACACGACGAAACTCTTTCTATATATAATCGTGTTTTCTCTCCGTGTATGCGTTTAAGGTAAAAAAATCAAACTGCAATTCATATCTGCCATCAAATAACTTTATTCGGGGCTAGATGTGTTTATGGTTCGACCGAACGTGTTTGAATTTAAAGACGACAGGAGAGGTTTAGTAAGTAAACGTTGGGTGGGTTTTATTGCGCGTTGCTGACTTTTATTGTGCTTTTTTGTTAGAATTACGTTTTCAGTGGCAAAATATACATTACGGAATATTAATTCGGACGATAATTGCTATAAAATGCCGCTATATTAAATGCTAAATGGCCGCTACGTTAACTCGGACGATAATTACTATGAAATGATTTATTTATCCAAATGGGTTGCTTAATTGATGTAGAATTAACGTGACGAGATATTGCAGTTGATAAATATATTTATGGGTCTAACAGTGAACGATTGAAATTCAAAAATTCAAGTCGCGCTACCCATCGATTAAATAAATCACATCGAAAAATCCCGAAATACGTGTCTCTTTGCATCAATCAGAAGGAGTCAGGGTTTCAAAATGTTAACTCGAGACCTAATGTCCCATATTTTTACCTTCTAGCGTATGACCGGGGTCGATATCAACCCCTTGATTTTTTTGGCTGTAAAATGGTTTTTACACAGATAAAGAGACTTATCAGCACATGAATCTCTTCGTTTTCAAATAACGTATAGAAGGATATGCGGAAAATTTAATTTCATGAGAGTTAAGTTGACGTCAAAAAATCACTTGAAAACTGAAGATTTGAGAAATAGACAAAAACCTCATTCTTTTGACATTCTAAAGTTAAGTTCGCGTCAAATGCTTCGCATGCATTTTTGTTTGATATTTATATAAAAATTGATAATAATAAATAAATGAATAATGGGTCAAAGACTTTTGGACACTTTTGTGATCTTAAGCCTCGTTCCAAATTTACGTTATCATCCGATTTTACGGCACCCTGTATATGTGTATACACGATTTTCGGCAATGCATTCGTCATTAGGTTATCGTATCTGCCGACGCTCTGTTTCTCTTTCTCTCTCTCTCTCTCTCTCTCTCTCTCTTTTCCGTATGTTTCGTGAATTACGCTTGTATTACCGTATGTGTAATCATATTCTCGACGACCAGGTCAGCCAGCAAGTTTTGTCTGTGATGGTTTTACGCGTATTACGCGTATCTACAAATATGTGTTTGTCGTTGTCGCGTGTGTGAGCTCCATGGTGTGCACGGGCGTTGCATTTCGTGGTTGCACTCCTGCGGGAAACATGAACCACATTAACATTCCATTTCGCTGGGGCGCGAAATTATTTCCGTATCTCGTTTCTCCTACTCTATAGTTTGCCTTTCTTTATCCTCTCTACCATCTTTTTTTCTCCTTTTTTTTTATCCTGCGTGGCTCTATGCACGTTCGTAATCAAATTGTGGGAAAGGACCAACCTCTTGGGAATATTTTCTTACTGTTATTGTGCACGTAGTGCACATGTATGTCGATTTCATCGTACTGCCAAGCTCTTCCCTCGCCCCCGTTGATTTTTCTTGCCGCCTCTTATGCAGAATATTTCTCAATGTTACATATGGCAACATCCCAATAATCAGGGAAAGAAAATCCATTTTTTTTCAACTTCAAGGTTTTATTTAAAAACTTCGAAAAACCCTTTCGCTTGTTCTTTTTCTCTGAACTTACTTTTTTGTCGTTTCAATTTTGAAAAGGTAAATTCGGAGATGAAAACTTTTTTTGAATCTAAATTGGTTATGTGCCCAAAAAAATCGCTTGGCAATTGACCGAAAAATGGAAAGTCAACAAAAATATTATGTTTAGAACACACAGCGAGCAACCACTGTGGGAAAAACATTGGCGGTTTGTTGCATGATTAATACGTTTCCTCTGAAACGACAGTTTCTTTTGCTACTATTAGAATTTGAATGAAACGTGCGAACGATACTGAGAGCATAGCTATTACGTGCGTAAATACATGAAACAGGAAAGAGCACAAAGTGTATAAGTATACGGGTCGGTTTGAGTTCATATATGTTTGAACTCGGTACAGGATTTGTTTGCGAGGGAGCTGAACCGTCCAACTTGCCTCAACTTTCCGATCTGCAGTGTCAAGGCAAAACGTCTTTTGTATTTCTATGAATATTCATGGCATGTTTCGATATGACTCCCTCAAGTTACGATATTTACCTCTGTCTCATATGGTGTTTCTCTTTCTCTTTGTCTTTTAACTCGTGACTCATCCTGTCGTTTGATGCCGTGCAACGATGATAAGTGGCATTCTCGTATATAAAAAAAAGCGTACAAAGGACCGACGAGAGGATCATTAATTCGCCCATCTCTTCTTCCCTCCCAAAACAATTCCTCCTTTTCCGCCGTTCCGCTCCTCCTCCCCCATTATCTATATATCGTGTGTCATTCCATCGTAATCATGACACAATCGTTCTTCACATACCAAACGCAATAACAAACCCCGGTTAATTTACAGACGGTTTAAGTCCGAATTGAAGGGCCAGAAATTTGCTCGACTCGCGAAATTAAAACTTGTTCGAGTAAATTTAACATTTCCATGCAACATCCGCGACAGGAGATTTATTTCGTTGTCAAAAACTACGAAAGTACGCGCATAGGAAAGTACGTACGAAGTGCATTTTGGCCCATACGAGAGATTTTGCGAAATTTTTTCATTTTCAAATCTTTCAATTTATTTTTCTACGCTTTCATTTTTTGTTCTTATTTTTAACGCGATCCATACACACGTGAATATATGTTTATACCTATGCAGTTGTGACAACGGAAATACGAATATTTCATCAATCTGACGGTTCCGAATGTTGACCTTTTTTCTCTGTTTCATCCGCCTCTCTCCGGCTCAAAACGCGTGTATGTTTTATTACTGTATATTCAGACCGGAATTTCATACATTATCCAGACGATTTTTCACTGCGTTGTCGAGGGCACAGTTGGGTTTATTCAGCCTGATTCATCTGCTTTTTCTATCTCATTTTGACTCTTTTATGCTCGTTGTAAAATGACAAAAAACTGAGACTGTACATTCTACATGAAGCGTATGTAGAATTTCAGATTTTATAGAACGGTAAGTCGATTTTTTTTTTAATCACAAGCTTTCGATTTTGCTATAAAATAATTGTATCGTTGCAATTTTGTCAGGGTGTGTCAAGACTGATTAACGAGAATGAAAGAGAGAGAGAGAGAGAGAGAGAGAGAGAGAGAAAAGGAAAGACAAAGAGCTTTGTAGATATAGTAAGGATTCCCCTTAATGGGAAATAAAGAAAAGTTGACCCCAATGGCCAGATGCTGTAGGTTCGCTTCTCGAAAGCAATTTAACAGGAACGACCTGGGAGAGGGATGAAAAAGCCAGTAGAGCATGACGTGTGTGTGCGTGCGTGTGCGTATGCGCACGTCTGTGAGTCTATTTCATTTTAACAAAAAAGCGTGCTGCTAAGCTTTTCATCGATGAAACCAACGATTTAATGACAAAAAAAAATCCCTTTACACTCGTTTAGACTCGATAGGGGTTGTTTTTAACCCCGAGAAAATACTATGGTTTTTTAGCAAACCACAGTTTACCGGGAAAGCTTGAAAATGAGGCAATAAACACACATCCCTTGAACCGTGACTGAATTATTCTGAAAATAGCTCAAGTCCGATTCCTTTTATATTTACATGTTGAGGAGAAAAATGAGTAAGAATAGACGATTTAATAAGTCAAATGTTACATATTTAACTGACGTTGTTTTCTCAGGCGCGGAGCAAAAGCGACTACATAAGTTGATATATTGATAGCATTTTTTTGTATATTTTGCAATATTCATGCAATACATTACTCGGAAAGAAGAATAAAATGCTTCTCGGGATGAAAAAAAAATATGTTAGGTTACATCCCGAGTTATTTGTATAATGGCAGAGTAGCGATGGGAGGGTTGCGAAATATTAGTTCCTTCAGGAATACGAGACTGGAAGGTATAGAAAAAATGGGGAAGTCGGTATGAGTTTGCAGATATGATAGAGAGTAAGAGGAAGAGAGATAGAGAAGAAGGGTGCCGTCGTGAGTACGGAAAGAAAGGACAGAGTGAGGGAAAACGAGGCAGCATCTCTCTTACCGCTGTTACCATTTCGTACGTCATAACGTAATGGAAGAGGAGCCTTGGGGGTTGCTTTTCTGGTTTCCGTACATGCTGCAGAATTCTTCTGCCGTTGAAACACGACCAGAGAATAAAAAAAGAGGGAGAGAGAGAGAGTCCGCAGATGACATGCGAACGTTAAGTCAAGAGCCCGGATGCCTCACAGCGTTACACATTTTCCATGTAGCCCTGCGTGTAAGAGCTTATATTATCTCAAGAGTATTTTTTTGTTTCTTCCAAGTGAGGACACTCGCCTCGCGCTTTACACTACGACCTCGATTTAGGAAACTTCCAATTGAGCGACAATCCCCACGGCCTGCTACACGAAACGCGTATCGATCTACTCCTCCTCCACCTGCCGTGTGTGATCGTGGAGGGAGACCGATTTCGACGGTGGGAGGAACAATCCGCCTATCGTCGCATTCCTTTCCTACAAGGTCACCTGCGTAATCCAAAGTGCGCAAGCTCTGTCGTTCACCATCAGGTGAAAGCCCGTACACTCTGCCGCACGCGAATGTTCTCATTAATCGGGAGCGGACTGTACGACTTTGCAGGTCGAAAATGTTACGTGTACCACGAACATCTTCTAGCGCACGGAATAACTCTGTTTTAATATTTAAATCCTATACTCTCTGGAATAATGGTTTTTTTTAAATTTGTATCGAGTATCTGCAGAAGAATTTACAGCGTTTATAAATATTTAAGCAGATTCGAGCAGTCTGCGGATTAGTAAAATGCTTGAAGGTTTACCGATGCTCTTGCAGCTTGTGCTTTTTTGAACAGAACGAAAGATCCATTTTTTATCATTTTTTCTGTAGTTTCAATCATTCGGTCGAAAAATAAAGCTCAATCGATGTTTAAGAATTGCTGATTTGTTCTAAGCTGTACAAAAACGACAAACGAATGATTGCAATGTATAATAACGGTCCTTCATAGTGACAAGTAATGATATCGTTCGATCAAAAACTGTCAATCAATTTCTTTTTCATATTTGTAGTGTCACTTGTTGCGGATTATCTCTTCAGGTTGGCTCGCGATCTAATTATAATTACCGCGAGGTCGCTCGTCGCGATTTAACCAACGGTGTAAATTGTTGTTGACGCGAATACTCGTCGATTGCTTTCCAAATCTATTCGTACCGTTATCAATGTTTTTGACACAATAATTGCTAATCTCCGGAATTTTGTAGGAAGTAAGAAAAAATAGAGTGAAATTCGGCAGCATAAATCGCGGTATTCGTATTCACAACTGAAATAGCCAATTAACGTTTATAGATCAAAAGTTGATTGTCGAATGAAATAATTATGTCATTTGACGATTTCATCCGATTGTACTCGCTCGTGAGGTCACGAAAAATGTTACTCCCTCCGGTGGAATTGATTTGTCTAGGGTAAAAAGCTCTTTCTTTCGTTGTCGTTTGATCAAACTTTCGGAATATGTTGAGGAAACAAAAAGTATTAAACAAATTGAGAAGTACGGCGAAAAGTTAGCCGGTAAAGGAGAAACAGAGTGAGAGAGTCAGGGAAGGAAAGAGCGTCAGCGCGTCAGAGCTTGGAGGAAGCAAGAGGCAGAGTGGCTCGTGTAGTGACGTCCCGGCCCCGCGAGAGATCGATCCGGCATCCGAGAGGTCTGGAAGCTGGGGCTGGGTGTTGCTGGCACTAGTGAGGTTCAAGCACATAGTATATACTTCACTCTTTTTCTCTCTCTCTCTCTCTGTCTTTCTCTCTCACTGTGTCTCATTCACTCTCTTTCTCGCTCTCTCGTTTGTCTATTTTCTTGTATTGCACGGTCCCTGGCGGCGTCGTAGCCATTCGTATGTATAAACACACACATACTCATTCACATATATCTATAATGGGTGTTATACGTGCATTATTACGTTATACGTGGTTATGGC
Organism: Dusona sp. PSUC_FEM 10030013; assembly: GCA_018902295.1. Taxonomy (NCBI): domain Eukaryota; kingdom Metazoa; phylum Arthropoda; class Insecta; order Hymenoptera; family Ichneumonidae; genus Dusona; species Dusona sp. PSUC_FEM 10030013. The sequence continues at coordinate 9,640 of JABSMR010059787.1, forward strand.
TTTACTATAGATGGATATGAAGAATAAAAGGCAATATAACACACTGGAAGAGCGATTTTCACCCCCTCGTTGATTTAAAACAGCATTCATTTATTCGGAAGATTTTTTTTTTCTTAGCATCGATTATTGACACCGACACATTGCACTTTGAATGAACCAATTCTTTTAGTAGCTTATCCTCATTGCATATGGATTGCTATTATGACTTACGTCTCATATTTTTCGATTGGGTTTCAATAATTAGCTTTAGGTCAGGATTTATATAATTTATTAAAACTTTTAATGGCTCAATTTTAGGCAGTACGTATTCTCGTTTTTTTTTCATTTTTTTTTCGCATTTTTTTGCTGGTTTTGATATTCATTTTTTTACGAAAATTCGATTACAATTTTGGTCAATTTGTTGTTCAAATTCAATCAACTGTGCTTATAAAATGTTTTCTTTTTGTTCACTTTCAAATTACATAAGGTGTTCAATATAGTAGGACAAAAATAGGAATTGAATGATGTTCATCACGATGTATTATAGTTGCCGAGGATGAGGTCAGTGGGAAGTATTAAAACTGGTGGGACAAAATCGTGTATGGTTAATGAAATTGTTACGAATTATATTCGCTGTGGAGTTTGGAGTAAAATTCGACGTGTATGAAAGTTAGTAAATTTTATCGGAGCACCGTAAATACAGAAATAAAGCTCTAAATTCTTATTATGGAAAATCATATCATGGAGTGCGAAAAACAAGGAAAACGAAATCGAGAGCTATTTTATGGGGGATAGAAAAAAAGCCTGTGTATAGAGTGTTCAAAAAGTAAAGTTTAATAGAAAGTACATTTCAGAGAGGATTAAAGATACATAAAAAATAGGCCTTAGAAATTTTTATTCCACTTGCGCTAATTCCCGGCTTTCTGCATTCCGGTTCTGGGACACCAGGTATATTTAAATGGATATTCCCGCACGTTGAGAGCTTTTACAACGAATTTATCAGTTGTCAGCGTTGTATGTTGCACCGTCCCGATGGATCGAGGGTCGGAAGAACCCGAACCGAAACATTAGGGATTGAGAGGAATGATGATTGGAGGTTCGCCGCACTGCAGCCAATGCCTGCAGCTCGGTGATTTTCGTTCGAACGCGTGGGAGGAATGAGGCCGGGAGGGGGAGGGGATGTGCAAAAGGGGTTGAATAGTTCGGTATCCCCGGTACAGGTACTGTCACACGCAGGAAAAAACGACATTCCGACGTAATCTCTGCCCGACATGCCGACGATATTTTACTCTCGCGCTATATACGAGTATTTTTTGTTTGCGTTTTCCGTTTTTCTTTTTTTTTTTTCGTCATTATTGGTTGGAATATTGTTTTCTCTTGCAACGTCCTATGAATTCTTTTTCCGTTTAAACTGTCATTTTAATTTGCGTACAGCTAAAATTCATTGAGCTTCGGATAAAAGATCCGTTGAACTAATTGGCAATAATTGTTGAGAAGTTTTGTTTTTCTCTGCAGAACGGTTTTTAATCGCCGTTAATCAGCCGAGAAAGGTACGAAACGATTTTTATTCGGTTCTCCCTTTGTTTTCGGTGCATCTGTTTTCGTTTCATTCTCGCCGAATGATTTTTTTCCAGCCGTTTTTTACTCATCGCTTCTTCAAGTTTGATCGAGCTTAACGTGGAACGAAACCCTACGCGCCCAATCCTCTGCACCGCTGAGCGAGAATGGGGCGTTGGGAAGACATCGCTGCTGCGATCGTTACAAGCCACTTGTACTCTCTTAATTGCTTACCATTTCGAACAGAGATTTTGATGTTAATTCTGCCGCAGAGGAGATACAGCACTAAATTGATTTTTTTCAAATTGTATATTCAATTCGAATTTGAATGACGATCGCAATGAATCGAAAATTACATTCGATACGGTACTTGTCCGATATTTAGATAATTTACAACCGAAAACATTCATTTCAATAATGAACCCGTAGTAATCACACTTCTGTCGAGCATATGTCCAAACCACACTAGTGCGGTGTGGGATTTTGCATTGCCAAACTCTCGTGAAAATAATCCAAAAGTATTTAATAACCAGAGTTTTTTGGAATAAAAATCCCCAGGAATCCAATGGCGATGGTCTCGAATCCAAAAAATAAATATTTTTGTAGTGAAAATATATAACGAAAACAAAAATCGTCAAAAAATACTATTTCGATGTTGCAAATTCGCACTAGTGTGGTTACTACGAGTTAATTTATTATTCTTGTTTTTTTAAATTTAGTAATCTTTTCGGAAAAAAACCAACAATTTGCCATTTCCACGTAATGTTAACATTTCTAAGAGAACAGAGTGAAAAAATATATATTCGTTGATACATAACATTTCCGATATATTTGAAATAAAATAAATATTTGTAATAAATGAGAATAATCTCACAAAACGTAACCTCTGATTTTAACCTGCTGTGCATGTAGACTTTACGTAAATAAGTTCCACTTCTAAAGCCTGAAGTGTAAAATATACGGTCTGTTTTTCGTACTTTTGGTGAGCCTCGTTTCGCCGGAGTGAAGAAAGGTGCAAGCTTCACTCTATTGTTACTATAGTGGCGCTCTCGCGTATCTCCTTAATACAAGGACTTTTTCTTTTCCGTAATTGAAACACCGAGTGTAACACGAGACAGCACCGGGGGGTCAAAAACGATGGCATTTGCAATTGCAGAAATTTTTTTCACGTTTGAAGTTTAATCGAGCACACTTTTACCTTTTTCCTTTTGCAAAGAGTGTATAACGCGATATAACTCGACAGTGAAAAAAGGATCGTGACCAAGGTTCAAATGTGTATATAGACTCAATCTTTTTTCCTGGAGTTAAACCAGAGAACGCATACTTTTATTCCGAAAAATAAATACTCTTTGTAATTTCTTGACTTTTATCTCGGTCTCTCTCTCTCTCTCTCTCTCTCTCTCTCCCTCTCTCTGCCTCACACTCTCTTTCTCTCTTTCCTTTTGGTCGTGAAAACATGACATTTACCACAAGAAATACATTTTTTACACTCCCCAGCCATTAATTTCACCTTTAATTGGTATACGTTGCTCTAAAAGCTTTCGAAACTATCCACGCTCGCGAAATTTTTGACGCCATTAAAAAATTGCTTTTTTTTGTACGAGCCCCTACAAAGGATAATAATAGTTAACGGTAATTGTTGTTGTTGTCAAATGTTGAGTAAAGCAAAAAAGCTACGTGTGGTTTTAACGATAATTTGTTCTTTGCGAATTATACGTTGTGCCTGTTATGGTTTTCAAACAATCTTGCAAAAGGTGTACAAAGTTTGAAAACTGCTTGAGTTTCGAGAGATTTTTGTGAATTTGACTTCCCTGGGAAACTTGTAATTTGAGTAAAAGTCATGAGGAACAAGCGTAATATTAACCGAAGGCACGAGGGATCGCAGCACGTCATAAGTGTATTTAACAGAAAAAAAAAAAAAATATATATCCGACACCGCGAAATTTTTCTTATCGAAATTGTTGAATCATTGAGTCTTTTACTCTCATTTACCCTCGCCAATTAATTCCCAAAGTCCATCACAGTTTTCTCATTCGCCGACAGAAACCGGAAGGAGCAGAGTAGGGAGAGAGAAAGAGATATCTACTCGCCTTGCCAATCGTGTAGCTTGGGCACATGGGATTAGAGCGTGCTGCAACAGCTTTTAGAACTATGGGAGGATATTTTCTCTGCTCTGCCGTCCTCTCTCTGTCTCCCTCCCTCCTTCTCTCGTTATATTATCTCTTCTCGACCTCCGCACCGCATCGTACTACCGATCCGCGGACCTATCATCCCCTAGTTATACCATACTGTGTATCTATAACGCAACCTACAACAACTTCGATTAAAGCAGAATCTGCAGTCGGAAATAGCACTTGGGAAAACTTTGATGGCCAAAGTTACAAAGGGGGTTTTCGGTCTCGCACACTCCCTCTGTCGATTTCTTCCTGTCTCGATATATCTATACATTTATATTTGAATCTTGTCAAAAGGATTAAGCTGATAGTACTGCACACGTACGGGCTCTAAAATTTTTAATGTAGGTCAGATCGTTATAAATAATACATTTTTCGATGGGATATAAAACTTTGGCCATTCGTTTAGCTCCGTTCGTTCCGATCGACGAATCCACAGTTAAAAACAATACGAGGCAAATCAATCTTTCCTTTCATATACGTCACCGGTTGTTCGGAGTTGTGTTTGTAGGTTTCTTTTTACTTCTTGTTTTTCTCGTTTTCTAATTATCACCGAACATTCGTGGTGAATATTGTTCGGATAACACACATTTACCAGTGAATTATTGCTTTTACGATAATGAGTTTCGGTTTTGCTTTGAAAAATGGCCGGGTATCGTCACCCACGTATTTCCCGGTGTAGCCGCACCTTGCCTTCTTCTTACGACGAGAATGAGAGAAAAAAAATGTCTACGAGGTCACGCTTCGTAGTTGTATTACGTGTATATATGCATAAGAATATA
>JABSMR010059898.1:0-14131 GCA_018902295.1 Dusona sp. PSUC_FEM 10030013
TAAAATATTTATTCCTTGAGAATTCCTACTGTTTCTATTTCATTATATAGTATTTGCTTTTTATATTATTAATATTTACCTTCATCAATTATTAATTTTTTTCAAATCCATACAATACGATTTTTATTTATTTTCTAGCTATTCACGAAATTGCTCACAATCTTGCATTCGGCCATTCCAGACCCATGGCAAATAAGATTTTTGGGTTTTTTGCTAATTTGCCAATAGGAATTCCAGTATCCATAAGCTTCAAGAAATATCATTTGGAACACCACAGGGTGAGACTAAGAACTGTTTGATTAAAAATTTAAACAATTTTCAAGCGTATTGTATATTTCTATACAATTGCTATTTTTCTTTTTAGTATCAGGGTGATGAAAGACTCGATACAGACTTACCAACTCTGTTGGAAGCCAAACTCTTTTGTACAACGGTAGGAAAATTTCTTTGGGTCCTTCTACAACCATTCTTTTACTCTTTTCGTCCATTGGTCGTTTATCCAAAGGCACCAACGACTCTCGAGTACGTGAATCTCATAATCCAATTGATCTTTGATGCCATAGTCTGGTACTTCCTAGGTAAGGCTTGCACTTTTTTAACCAATCGATGCATTTAATAGAAAAAAATTAATTTAGTTTGAAAATATATTTTCAGGTGGTAAAGTATTGGTATATTTTATTTGTGGTGGTGTGATGGCCATGGGTTTACATCCGGTTGCAGGCCACTTTATATCCGAACACTACATGTACAAAAAGGGTTTTGAAACGTACAGTTATTATGGCCCGTTAAACTTGATTACATTTAACGTTGGCTATCACAATGAGCATCACGATTTTCCAGCGGTACCAGGTTCCAGATTACCTGAGGTATTTTTACTCGGATCTTAAAGAAATTATCATCATTTTCGAATTTTTCTAGCCACGAGATTTCTGCTGTTTTTTCTATATTTTCAAATCGTTAAAATGGTTCGATCCCGCCTATTCCTCGAGCATTCTGGATATCCATAAAATGGGCAGAATTTTTCTTGCATCTTAATTTTTGGGACGTTATACTTGTTGAAAATATATATTTTATTTTACACTTAGGTACGACGAATCGCTGCCGAGTTTTACGAGAATTTACCCCATCACAACTCTTGGACATCAGTTCTTTACGATTTCGTGATGGACCCCGATATCGGTCCTTATGCTCGTATAAAACGCAAACACAGAGGTTTGGCCTCTTAGACGTGAATAAAAATAATAAAATTAAATGATTTATTCTGTCTTCGTCGGGGGGAAACACACAAAGTTTACTGTATTTTTGTAGTAACCAAAATCAAATATTTCCATTGCACATAATCATTGTCTCTACCTCAATGATACTTCTGTGAGTTGCTGATCCGCGCGCAAGCTTTGTTGTAAGATTATTTTTTTTTGTTTTGACTCGCGAACAAATGTAAATATCCTTTACATTTTTTCAATGACTGTGTTATATTCAGGGATTAAGGATTTACCACGATAATGGCATTGATTCAAATATAGGTCGGATTCTGTTTACGCATTACAGTTTCCGATATATCCTCAAGTGAAAATAATATATTTTAACTATGGCGTATACTTGATCAACTAGTCCTGGTCACTTACAATTACGTTTTTTTTTTCTCTCTAAAACGAACCATTTACAGTGTAAATTTGGCCGCTAACATTATTCCGGACAATTTTTTTTCTCTTGCCAGCATTGAAACGCGATTTTGCTAATATTTGACTGGAATGGTGTATCCTGTATTATATCATTAACTGTCCATTTACACCCCGATTATCTCATTGATCCAATACGTACTACAGAAATTCGTGCAATCTGTATTTTTACACATTTTTTCATGTTATCGCGCTATCCTTCGTTTTAGGTGTGAATTTATTGCGAAAATGAACCAAAACAATTTGTAAAAAGCTACTTATATAATAAATTCTCTATGCCAAATGTTTTAAGCATCAATTTTCTACTGCCTGGTTAAAATAGTCATCCTATGACGACTTCAATATTTATTAACTCTCATACTCATCGTATCCTATATCTAATCTACTCTGATATTGTAAAGTTTAAAAATTCATTGTTTATTTGTTAATCACTTTATAACTCTGCAGATAAGCAACGAATCGTTACTAAAGATGGCATGCATATCGTTCGTAGGACGGAGTAGGACATGTGACCAAAAAAATATATAAAAATTAGACCAATTTTGTTTCTATCGGGCGAACAAAGCGACGGGTAACAATTAGTTCTTATCGATATCAGCTAGTAATTGTAAAAAACGATAATTTATATTACTTTTATCGCAGTTTACTATCATCTCAGAGATGATAAAACAAATGAAGAAGTTCTTGAACGGAAATGACGATTCAAGTTTGCTATCGTTTATACTGAAATTTTTGATACTTTTTGATTATTTTGCATTGTTATATTATTTCACCACATGTGAAAATCGTGTTTTTGTATAATATTCGCAATGTTACAATTAATGAGCTTCCACCTCGTTTTCAACAATTCACGCTCAGATATCGTCTGGCATAAAAATTTCGAACAATGAAACTATTCTCATAGTTCTGGTACGCGACAGATTTGAATTTCGCGCTCCATAGCGTCAACATGAAATTCTTAGATTGTGCGCAATCACGATTTTTCTTCTTGTGGTAACAAAAACCAGCTGCTGCTGCTTTCTCTTGTTATGAAGAAAACAAGAACGTTACGAAAGTTTCCACGAAATATCTTGCGTTCCTAGTCTAATTTTAACGTTATAACGAATGTGTGATTAATTTCCATCGGAGCATAAATAATCCAAGTTATCGAATGGATATGGCTGCCGAAAATTCAGCAGCGGAAACGATGGCGAGCGAAGTTCGTACCCCGAATGACAAATTTTACTAGTAACATATAGCTTTACTTAACCTATAAATTTCATTTTTTCACATTAAGTTTGATTTGTTTGAATGATTTTTAGATGCCAACGCCGAAAATAAAACACGACTGGTATCAGACTGATTCCCATGTCGTCGTGACTATTCTCGCTAAAAATGCCGAAAATGTTAAAGTCTCGTACACCGAGACTAGCGTGAGTAAAATTTTGAATAAAGTACAACGAAACAATAAAGTTTTCAGTTTCAACATGATTTTCATTGTATTCACATATTTCTAACCAATTTTTCATCATTTTTACTTTTCAGCTGAGCGTATCTGCTAATCTTCCATCCGGTAACGATTATAGCTTGGAAGTTGATCTTGCGCATCATATAGTCCCTGACCAATGTTCTTACAAAGTACTACCCTCTAAAATTGAGGTAAAGCTCAAACAACGTGATTGTATTAGATGGAACTCGTTAGAGGGTACACCGACTGAACAGGAACCTGTACAACCTATTCCTCAAGGTATTACAAATTTTTTCTATAACTTATTTTGTAAATTAGACTCTGGATATTAGAGTATTCCAATGCTACATGGGAGTAAAAAGATGATCCTCGAAAACATTAATTATTCAGTAATTTCTACATTTTTTCGATTAGATAACTTTTTATTCATGTATATTTACTAAATAATGCACCATCCTGTCCATTATCAGAAAAACAAAAACAATTGTGAATAATCAAACCCTATTATCGCGTACTAGTAAATATTTTATGCTAAAAAAACAATTGGTGTTATTATCTATCCCAGTGAAGGGTTTATGAGCAAAAAAGATGATTGTAGAGTTCTAGAGTTAAAATGTACTTTTTAAAAATCACTTTCAAGAATCGTATTGATATAAGTCGTTATTGGAATTTGAGCAATTTAAAATAGACCCTGTCCTATTTCATTGAAATAGAACTTGAAATATTTCATTATATTGGCATTGACGCTCGTCTCTTGATATTAAACCATACCAAAAATTAAGGTATTAAAAGACTACTTCTTAGATTATTTTGCACAATCGGATTAATTATGGAGCATACAAACTTTAGACCCCCACAATCTATTGTTCGAAACATAAACTCTTCAACAGAGTCAAAAAGAGCCTAATTTTCTCATTAGCATAAAATGTTTCTCGTATGCAATTATAAGCTTTGATTATACACCATTCTTCGTTTTTTGGTAACAAAGAAAATGCTGTATGATTGACAAAATGCAAAAAAACAATTTTTTCCTAAAAAAACTTAAACGAGTTTTTGAGCAAAAGGAAATTCAAGGTATTCAAAATTCCCAGCTTTAGATTAGCTTCCGGTTATTTTTGATGACTGCTTTTTACACAGAAATCCTTCAAGCTAATGTCGACCCTCCAAAGTATCCGAGTTCCAGTAAAAAAGTACGAGACTGGAACAAGGTTGAAAAAGAAATTGAGAAAGAGGAAGCAGCGGAAGAGCCCGAAGGGAATGCAGCTTTGATTGCCTTATTTCAAAAAATTTATAATTCCGGTAGCGACGAAGTGAGACGAGCGATGAACAAGTCATATGTAATTATTATTTAAACGAGAGACCCATTATACCGCCTCGTTGGTGTTGATGTCAATTAATTTGTCTCTTGAATCGTTCTTCGTAGCAAGAATCAGCCGGGACAGTACTGAGCACAAATTGGTCGGAAGTTGGAAGTGCAAAAGTCAACAAAAAACCGCCTGGTGGAGTAGAATGGAAATCGTGGGAATCCTGAACAATGATCAAAATAGCAATTTATGAAATATTTCAAAATTCAACAGTTAAAATATCGGTTTTTTGACGTCTAAGGGAGCAACAGAGATCCGAGGACGAGTGAACACTCGAGAAATATACTCATTAACAATCTTTTTATTTTACCATTTATTTACATGTATAATCATAATAATAAAGATATAATACAAATTTTTGTCCTATTAGCAAACGATGTTTCCCTCTTTGATGCGTGTCGAAACAAATTATGTCTAAATAAGTCATCTAAATCATTTATAGGTGTATGAAAATAAGTCGAAATAATTATACTCCGTATTCAAAGGAAATCATTAAAAACGACACTAGCTGATAGAATTACAATGTTTCAAGCCAGTAAATCTACTCTTTTCTTTTCAATTATTCACTCACGCATCATTATGTAACTTATTACCGTTCAACAAATATAAACAAATATTTGCAACCATTAATTACCAAAATATTTTACTTATCAGGAAAGTTACAGCTCCTACTAAAAAATTTTTAGCTGTAAAAAAGCTAGAACTCTGTTGTTGAGGATGAGGAACATCATTGTCCTTACTAGCGAATGCGTGAACAATTTTCTTTTCCAAAGATTCAAAGTGGTTCCGGAAAGTTTTTTCGTTCTGTATCTGAGCCTCTGCTATTGCTATTTTCATGTCTCTAATTCTCCTATTGTTATAAATCATTGAACCACAGAGTGAAATAATTGCAAGCACGGCTGAGGCAAGAATAGACAAATATTTGTATTTTTGAGCATTCATCGCTTGACTGTCGTGATACTCTTTTATGGCGGTTGCCAATTGCGTAAAATGATCTCTCTCTTCATTTTCAAGGAGTTTCAATTGGTTTGCTATTCTAGTTTGTTCCTGCAACCCCTTGTTCTCCAGTATTGTTAATTGAACATACTTAGGATCTTCTCGCTTTGTTTGCACCAGTTCTCCGTACACTTCCTTCAATTTAACAGCTATTACTTCCCCTTGATGATTCAGAACTCTACGTTCGTCCTGACATTTGAACAATCTGTTTTGTACAAGGACAACTTGGTGCTGGGCCGTTTCTACATCTTGAAGACCCGTCAATTGTTGATACCATCGCCAAACGTTTATAAGGCTCTTTGGTATTGGCGCAGGTTGTGTTACAGGCGCTAAGTTTGGATTCTGAATTATTGTTGTTTCATTTACTTGCTAAAAAATTTGAAAAATCAAAGTTCCGTATGAAATTTACAGAAATTTGTTCACCTCAAACATCGAACTCACTCACTTTACTCACACTCACTTTAACAATCGTGTCGTATTTCTTCGTTGCAATATGCTGCAAGTTGATCAATTGTCCTTGAGCCCTGGTCGATGCATTTTCAATTGCGTTTGATGCACTGTACAGCATAGGCGATTTGCTGATACGCGCAACAATACCTTGGAGAAACTTTCGCGATGGCCCGGACATTGTTCATTCAATAATAAAATAATCATTCATATACAGCGTTAAACATTTTAGTAGATGCCGGTTCTTTTAGGTTACAAAAGTCCGAATGTTTTGGTGAGTTGTTTTCTTCAACTGTATTGTGAAGTTGGTTGGGTAACATTTATTAATTTGTCTTCAACACCTCTCTGATATTAGCGCCTCTATTATTTGCAATTTAATTTTTTTTCAGGGATAATCGCTGGATTTGTTAACATTATATCATTTTTGTTTTTCGTTGATATACTAATAACAATAGGCTAATTTTTAACTGATAGTTTTGGGATCTACAATCAGCGAAATAACCTCCAAAAAAAGTTAGGATAGTAATAATCAGAAAAATTACCGTACGATTTCTCCCACATCACTGCGCTCGTGCACTTTGAAACTAATTGTGGCACTACCAGCGGCACGTGTTTATCTTGTAAACATCGCGCACGTTGCTTCCGAAGTATCGCAGAGTCTCGCAAATGACATTAGCTCTTATTTCAAAAAAACAAAATAATGGGTGGTGTTAAAGAGAAAAAGGTGAAAATTTACAAGAAAAAGAAGAAGAATATCCCGGAGGAAAAGATAATCGCTGACTTACAAGCCCGTTACGAAAATGTGTGTAAAAACGAGAATCCGCGAGGTTAACTTAACCTCAAAATCAGTCAAAAATAATACACTGATCGTTGACAAAAGTTATTATAACATTTCTATTGCAATTACAACAGGTCGACGAGTCGAAAATAAAGAAATTCACCGATTTACCTCTTTCGTTAAAAACACAAAAAGCTTTGCGAGAAAACGACTATTCGGAGCCGACAGATATACAGAGACAGAGCATTGGTCTAGCTTTGCGAGGGAACGATATTTTAGGAGCAGCAAAAACTGGGAGTGGAAAAACACTGGCATTTCTTATTCCGGTATACAAATACATTAAACAGTATTGAAACTAAATAAAAATACAAAACTTACCTAATAATTTTCCATGCCGCCAAATTTTTGTTTTTTTTTTTCTATGAATTTTTTAAATTGCAATATCAAACACAAAATAATAGATTGCAAGATGCAAATTAAAGTCCTTTAGAAAGTAATATAATTGTGCTATTTTTCAGGTATTGGAAACTTTGTACTGTAAAAGATGGACACGCATGGATGGCGTAGGAGCCCTCGTTATAACGCCTACTCGAGAGTTGGCTTACCAAATTTACGAAACTTTGCGCAAAGTTGGTCAGTATCACGACATCTCTGCCGGTTTGATAATTGGTGGCAAGGATTTGCAGTTTGAAAAGAAACGCTTGGACCAATGCAATATCATCATTTGCACTCCGGGTCGTCTTCTTCAACATATGGATGAAAATCCTCTGTTCGATTGTGTAACAATGCAGGTAGGACTTTTCAATTTTTAGTAATTTTCTAAAAACTGGAATTCTTTTTTGAAGCAATTTTTTAATGAATTTATTATCATTTTCCAAATGATGAAAATTTCTGACGAATGTTTATCCAAGAGGAACTTTGCTATGATAATACTTTGGGTGAGTGTTTTTATTAGCTGAAAACTGAGAAATAACTGTGAGAGGTGCACTGCCAAACTGCATTTCTGGTTCAGAACACGAAAACCCAAGACAAAGGTTCGAAATTTTGCATGAAAAATCACTTTTATTGAATAAGCAAATTTTTCATTACATCCAAATAAATTGACGAAAAATAATTCTATTTCTGCGAAAAATTATTGGATGACAAAACTGTATAAAAATATGTCAAAAAATCTGCTATTAGCGACAACAGAAAATTGTTGCTAACGATTATTTTTTCGAGCTTTCGCATTCTAGACCGGATATACAGTTCAGCAGAGTGATTCTTGTAGTTTATGCTCACTTGTTAAACAATGAAAAGACTTACTCAAATTATTATCACAGTTGGAAAAAGTCCTGAGGATTTAAAAGTTTGGTCTGGGTCTGTCCTTGATCAGAATAAATAAGATCCTTTTCTGCACTCAAGAATTTTTACAGTTTTATAAATTGATTATTATCGATTGGATAAGGTTCTTGTATTGGACGAGGCTGATCGATGTCTGGACATGGGGTTTGAAACCACTATGAATGCTATTATCGCCAATCTACCGCCAACCAGACAAACCCTGCTGTTTTCAGCCACGCAAACAAAGTAAATGTTTCATTGAAATAAAAAATCTGTATTTTTAATAACCTCAAGCCATATAACAATAGGAAAAAATGTAAAATATCTGTTTATCTTTCAGATCTGTTCGAGACTTGGCAAGGCTCAGTCTAAAAAATCCAATGTATATATCAGTTCATGAGCACGCTGAACACACAACTCCCGAGGGTCTTCAGCAGAGTTATGTTATTTGTAATTTAGAGGATAAAATGGCAATGCTTTGGTCATTTATAAGGCATCATCTCAAACAAAAAGTGATTGTATTTTTTTCCAGTTGTAAACAGGTACGAATATCAATTTAATGAATCCTATATTTTATGTTTCTTTAATATTAATTCTTTGATAATTTATGTTTAACCATGAGCAGGTAAAATACACGTATGAAGTATTTTGTCGAATGAGACCGGGTATAAGTCTTCTAGCTCTGTATGGAACGCTGCATCAATTGAAACGCATGAGCATCTATGAGAGCTTTTGTAAAAAACAAAATGCTGTTTTATTTGCGACCGACATTGCCGCACGTGGTCTCGATTTTCCAGCTGTCAATTGGGTCGTACAAATGGATTGTCCCGAAGATACAAACGCGTATATTCATCGAGCTGGACGGACAGCTCGATTTCAAAGAGGTGGTGAATCTCTTCTCGTTCTTTTGCCCAGCGAGGAAAAGATGGTTGAGAGATTAACGGAACGTAAAATACCTATTTCTATGATCAAGTAAGTAATCGAATAACTACAATGAAAGACACTTTTTTGCGTAAGCTTAACTTTTTTTTTTCGCAATATGTTTAGAATAAACCCAAACAAACTGAATAGTCCACATCGAAAACTCGAAGCTCTTCTCGCTCGTGATGTTGCTCTTAAGGAAACGGCACAACGTGCTTTCGTAGCTTACGTAAAATCGGTATTTCTGATGAAGGACAAGGAAATTTTTGATGTTCACTCCCTCGATACGGATTCTTACGCCAAGTAAGTAAAATAAAATTGCCCATTTATTGATTGTTAAGACGAAACATTACACTGGGTGTGATAGAACGAAAAGAAAGTTTTATTTTCGTTCAAATAAATAACATGTATTCTTGTTTTATGTCTTGAAATTAGAAAATCTAATATTTCTAAACAATTGTCGCATTAAATCGCATTAAATGAAATGTCAAAGGTTGACATGACAGATTCTTCAGTAATTTGAGTACTTTTTTCAATACCAATCAGATCTTTAGGGTTGGCTATACCACCGCGGATTCGTTTTCTGCAGAGAATGCAGAAAGACGTCGCAAAGGACAAACCTAGGAAAACCAAGACTGAAAATTCCCAGGAAATGATGACGTCGAACGACAAATTATTGGAAAATATGCTGCTAAGTCGAAAATCCAGTGATGACGGTTCGAACGATGAATCTTCCTATGAGGATTCAAACGATGATCGACGAGTGAACGTTCCATCCAAAGAACCGAAAAATGATATTGATAATGCTTTATTTGCAAATGGTAAGTTTCGTTTATTGTTTTGTAATTTATTTTTCAAAATTATATTTTAATGTTAAGAATTCGTTTTGAATTTGTATTTTCAGTTTGAAATTTACATACTCTATTTTGTAAGATGTATAAATTTATTATTATTGCAGACGATAGTGACGACGGTGAGGATATTTTAACTGTGAAAAGAAAGAATGTGCAGATCGAAGGTGAAATATCAGACGAAGAAGATGAAGTGGTTTCGTTCCAAAATTCGAAGAACAAAAAAGCCGTTACCAAAGCTGCAATGGCTAAAAAGATACTAAGGAAAAAAATAGTTCCGAACAAGAAAACAACCTTCGACGAAGATGGTCATGTGAGTGAAATCCTTTCCACAGATATAATAAATAGACAGGATAAGGAATAAATTTTCTGATTCATTTTTATTTTGTTTAACCAGGAACTTTTGGATTCGGCGAAAACGAAAGTTTCGGATCTGGCGAGGGAATACGAGAACGACGAGTCATCGGGCATTAACATTGAGATGGCCAAGAAAATCCTTCGGGAAGAGGATCGCTTCGACAAGAAACGATTCCAGGCAAAAATAAAAGAGAAACACAGGGAGGAAAAGCGAAAACTTAAAGCCAGCAAAAAAGCAGCGGAGAGCGAGGAGGATGACGATGAGGAAGATGACGAGCGAGAAGGTGGAGTTAAATTGGCTGATTATGTGAGCGAGAGCGAAGCGGAAGAGCCAGATCTTTCCTGGCTTCCGGATCCGGACAACATTTACGGTCCAAAAAAGAGTTCGGATGAGGAGCAATCTGACAACTCTTCTGGCGATCAGGAAAATGAGGATGAATATGTTCATAGGTAAATACTGTATATTTTCTATTTCGACCTTGTACCTTTTTTCGATTTTGTAACGTTATGAAAAAACTGCTTAGTTTAAAGTTAAGAGATTAAAAAATGTCAACGTCACCCGGGTCCCCGAATATTCACTTCTATAAAAACCGTTCAAATCCTTTCTTTTCTTTAACTATCTTCATCATATAATGTTATGTGTTCCTCTGTAATGGAGAGTTGGCTAAAAAAAATCTGTAGCAAAGTTTAAATGTCATCGTGAGAAATGTGAAATTTTCGATTCCTTCCTATAAGAATTTCCAAAAAATTGGTAGAAAAACGCTTTGGCGGGAAAACTATCTTAAGCTCCTTGTAGGGTGCAGAATTTCTTTTCTAGAAGGTACGAAATCTCCGGTTATTAACAACGTTGCATTTTATGATAATGATATTTTTTATTGTTACAGACCGTCGAAAAGAAAATTAGTGACGCAAGAAGAATTGAAGAAATCAAAGAAAAAACCGAAGTTCGAAATAAAGGAAAATAGCGATTTACAAGCGACCGAAGAACTAGCTCTGCAACTGCTGCGGAATTGAGGTATCCTGATAACATGAATTTTCCACAATTAACAACGATACATGTGTGTATGTAAAAACATAAATATATACCGAGTTGAGGAAGAAATTCTGTTGACACAATTTAATGGTTTTATTATCTGTTTGTATAATAATAAATACGTCACAATATTTATTCTGGTAACTCCGAATACGGTGTACAATGAATAAAACGATTTATCTACTTATACTAAGATTTAATTTATTGTATTGTTTTTACAAGGCACGCACCGAATTGATTAAATGATTCAGGGTGCTCAATTTGTATTTTCGTATTGTACATTAGAATAGCAGAATCGCTCATCGTTCTCCTAACTAATGCATCTGAACAAGCTTCCTGATTTTTTTCTGTATTTCTTGTGCGGTTGAAAAGATGCAGTCAACGCCAGTTTCGAAGTTTTTACATGATCTTTGCAGAATTCGATATTTTCATGAAATTCAATAAATAAGGGGAAATCGAATGAAAATCATTTTCCATTTAATTGACTTTGAATCAGCTCTTTTACGTCGATTTGTAAAATTCGATCCGATCTTTTACGAATTTTCTCTGGAGGATGAAAATTAGCAATGTGTAATTGTATAAGTTTTGATTTTTATTGTTTTTTAATACACGTTTGCGGAGAAAAAACGCATAATCATTGATTGTTACTGTTGGATTGTTCTAGATTTTCAATTGCATAATTATTAGAGAGCGTTCACAATTTTTATTGCGCTGGTTTTAAGGACAGTATTATAAATCTATGGTTTTCTGCCCTGTTTATTTTTGTCGATTTTTCACAATATTCGACGCTAATCTTGGGGCAGGAGGGGGTTGATTTCTTCGACAATCTTTTGAGGAACATTCACAATCGTTTCTCAGCGCCGTTCAAATATGTTTTTTCTCGTGAGAGCATACTATATAGGATAAGTGTATGAATTTTAGTTTTCATCAACGTAAAGCATATGTTTCAGGTATAATTAGATATCAGCTACCAGAGACTGACTAAAATAATTGGTATCATTTGTGATATACTTTTAAATTTAAGCATTCAAGGGGTAACGACAGCTCGTTACGATAATATGGAAAAATCGAGTCGCCATTTTGTTAAGAATTCCATATTTCTTGACTAAAAAAACCGGATAAGTATCGGGATAGTGATGGATTTTCATGAAAAATATCGAATTTGAAAACGCGTATTTTCTAATAGAATAAATGAAGCAAAAAAGCTTGAGACTCATTCTTGCGCCCTCTTGATGTGCTTCAAAATACTGTCAACAACGTCTCTGCTCGTTGCGGATCCACCGTACAAATCAGGTGTGTGTATTCTCGCGTTTATGGTCTTGTTAATAGCGTTTTGTATGATCGTAGCGTGATGCTTGTGGCCGAGATGACGTAACATGTCGACAGCAGCGTTGAGCATTGCGATCGGATTTGCGATATTTTTTCCAGCGATTTTAGATCCCGTGTTACGAGTACCAGGCTCGAAAATGGTATAATGATCGCCGTAATTTTTGCCGGACAAAAGTCCAGCGCCGCCCAAAAGACCGCATACGACGTTCGAGACGATAGCACCGTAGAGATTCGTTGTCAAAACAACGTCGAATTGATGAGGATTCGAGACGAGCTGCATGCACGTGTTGTCGATAATCATATCGTTGTGCGTTATGTCGGGATATTCTTTGGCAACTTGACGCGCCGTTTCCAGGAAAAGACCGTCCGACAATTTCATAATATTTGCTTTGTGGACGGTCGTTATTTTCTTGCGACCATTTCGCTTCGCATACTCGAAAGCGTAACGAGCTACTCGCTCGGAATTCGATCTTGTTATTACTTTCATACTCTCAACAACACCGTCCACGCTCTCGTGCTCCAACATCGCGTATTCACCTTCCGTATTTTGCCTCACTATTACAATATCAATGTTGTTCTGACGAGAACTCACACCCGCGTAAGACACGCAATGAAGTACGTTCACGTAAAGATCCAACTGATTTCGCATCGCAACGTTTCGCGACAATACACCCGCCTCTCGACTTCGCGTCTCGATGTTTCCCTTCAATGCTACTCCGTTACGACGGATCGACGTTATCGCGTAATCGAGATCTTCGTTGTTCGGCGCATTCGGGTCTATGTCGATGTCCTCGAAATCTACTGGTACACCCGCGAACTTGAAGACCTGTTAAGAGCATTGAACATTTTTTCGAAATATTAATGAAAAATTATATTCGTGTTCGCACCCTTAGCGTGCGATGAAAATTTTGATTTTTAATTTTTGAAATTCATCCATTTATTCTAGCGGTCACAAAAAAGATTGTTCAATTATTGTAGCTATAGACTGCATATCGATTTTGGGCTCTAGTAAAGAAAAAGAAGGAATTTTGTGGGATTCCAATGGAGGTTCGAAATTTCCTTTTGATTTTGATGAATGTATTTTTAAGATTTTTAGAAGTTTTTGAGAACTTTGCGTTCTATTTCAACTTTTCGTTTTCAACTTTGCAATGGAAGTTTCATGATTTTCCAAATCTCCAAGTATTGCAATTGAGTGTAAAAAAAAAAAATGACACAGTCAATGTTTTGGAGTTTCAGCTGTTGGGGAACAATATTGTACGTAGCAAATATTTAAACGTCACAATCTTTTTAATAAATACACGCTCGTGTGGGGATTTTTTTTGAAAATATTGTTTTAACATGTTTTCAAGCTTCTCGTATATTCGAACATTAAATATTTGAACAATGTTTTCTCTGCAAAATCATACTCCTTTCCATGGGTAAAGAAAAATCAACGGAGTATCTTTAATTTTATGCAAGTAATCAATTCTTTTCTACAAATTTACTATTTCACGCACATTTTGTGAAACGAAAACAAAAGTCTTTTATTTTATCTCCAATTACTCAATATTTTGAACGACAACATTTTTTTTTTAGATCTGTATTAAGAGGTCTGCAGAAAGATCTT
>JABSMR010060009.1:0-14115 GCA_018902295.1 Dusona sp. PSUC_FEM 10030013
ATAAAAAATAATATGAACTCATTTTTTTATATTGATTTCTCATAAATATAATTGATTTCGGAACTGCGTATAGTCGAGGTTGACGAGTCTGGAAATTGATGGAGTAACAAAATATACATAAGACACGAATTTCATGTTTTTACATTTTGTTATTACTGTTATCATTGTTATGATTTATTTATTTATTTGTATGTTCAATTTTTTATTTCGATTCAGTTGTTTTGGCGTCATTCCGCCTTTGGATGAACTGGACAAAAAATCTCTCACGCAATACTGCGACGTACTGGAAATGTACATAAGCCTTTGTACTCTTTTGACAAATTGCATCTCCCATTGCCAAGCATTCGCCATGGCAGCGAATTTTTCATCAGAAACTTTGCACATTTTGGTCACATATTTGGACAAGGAAAATTACTGTAAGAATTATTCCTTTTGCTTCTTTAACATTTAATATTAATGACAATTTTCGTTTCTTTTGATAAATAAATTGGATCCTCCAATTATTTCCATTCGCTTTCATTTTTTCTGTAATTATCTGTTCAATGAATTTTTTTATCGCCATCTCAAATACCGACGAACTAACATTCGCGGATTTTTGTTTCAATTTTCTGTCACATTTATGATTGATGCTTACAAATAATGTTTCGTTGTAATTTTATGGTGGTGATTTGATTATTTTGAGCGTAGACGAGGACGATCGAGTGACATATTTGAGGAAAAGTCTGACAACGGAAGTGTACAGTTTTTTGTCGATACTATCTCTGACTGAAAACGGTGGACAACACATGGAGGCGATAATGTCATCGGCGGAATTGGAAACGGGAGCTGAACAAATGCTAATCTCGATTTGTCGATCGATGAAAGATAGCAATCACGAATTGCGTATGTCGTCGATCGGTTGCTTGGCCTTTTTATTGTCGCTCGAAATACGAAGACGTACCGAGGAAGGTGAAAATACGAGAGGGCGAAAAAATGACGATTTCGTGGAAATAACGATAAGCGATTATCTCGATAATTGCCTCGTTATTTCGTCCGACTTTATCAACGACGAGAATTACGATTTTCGGAAAGTTCTCTCGAGTCTTAACAAATTATCTGTCGCCCAAAATACCGAAAATCCCATCGGAGCTACGATCAGACAAGGAAACGACGAAAAAATTCACATGGGATCCGAAATGTCGAAAATCCTCATCCACCTTTTTATCGCCCATAATTATGCAAAATCGATGAAAGAAACCGCCAACATTTCAAGGGACAAGGACACCATTGTAGGAGCTTTGTCGAATTTGCTGTGTCTTTCCAACGAAGCCAAAAAAACTGCTCTCCACGAAAATCTCGGAGAAACCTGTCTCCTGTTACTGAAAGAACTTCACACTGAATTTACCCTGCAACCTTATCAAGTTTACAAAACGAGGACCAATCGTGAGAAAAAAGTATTTTCCATTTTTTTCCCCTATTTTCCTCAATTTCTGTTCATTATTTAGATTCTTTTTCGTTCGTAATGATAACATCGAAATATTGCGTTAAAATAATCATCGTAACGAAAATAATAATTGTGAGAAAACTGAAATTTTTTTTCATTTTTTATTCAATTTTATTGTAATAACTTCGTACTAATTATAAATTGCTAATTAACAGTTATAATCAAGCCACGTGCCGATTTTTGAAGATATTTTTTTTCATTTCACCGAAATAGATTTTATGAAATACGCATTTTTTTCTTTCCACGCCCAGGTGTATCCGGTGCTGAACGAGACTAAACGAGTTCTCGATCTCCTCATGAATTTCATGTATAATAGCAACCAGATAAAGGAGCGACTCGCCAAAGCTGGTTTGGCTGATTGTCTCCACAAACTTTGGGCCTGGATATCCCTCGACGATAGGACCGTGACGTCCGCACTCGAACTTGTTGCGACCTTCACAACCAATTGTTCAGAAGGTTTTTATATGCGCCACTTTGAACAAATTCATTTTATGGTTTCTTTAATTTTTGTATTCAGTTCTCAATTTCTTATCGAATTTATGCTTTTATTACAAAGCATTAAAATTTATTGGGTCATTAAAATTGATAGTGCAGCATTTTTCATTATTAGAGAATTTTGAAAATAGTCTCGTTAATAATTCTTGGGTGCGAAGAAATATAAAAAATCGACTCGACGTTGTTTTAGATCGTAGTCTGCGTTTGGATGAAAATTTGAGGAGAAACTGCGTTTCTCTTCAAATTTTCATCCAAATCGGTCGAACTGTTTTTTGAAATTTCATGTACACCGTTTCGAAAACCGTGGCTCCACGTTTCGTGATAACAACTTCGTTGCTAATGAAGTGATCCGCAATTTTTTTTTCTCTTTTCAAATTAAAGCTGATAGAATAACGATTAAAAGGTGAAATAAATAATCTCTTCAGCGTCATTTATTGCATCGCAAATGAATTGTGAAAAAGCGTGTTTTTAAACGTTTCATGTAAAGCGTACCCCCTTAAAAAGAATAATTTCATTAAAATGATAAATTATATGAATTATTATCAGGCACCCATTCAATGACGATGACGAACGCGATACACGGGACAGGGTTAAGACGAAGTCCGAATGCCACGTCCCTCTTGCATACGATAATTAATTTAATTTGTCGAGAAATTGACAAAGCCGGGCGTAAATTTGACAATCAAAAGATTCATTTTGCATTTCACATTTTGCGAAATGCCATTCACGTTCACGAGTGTCGTGTTGCAATTTCCAAGGTAATGCTACCGTCGGATCGTCGTCAAAATGGCACGAGGCGTAATTCGATACCTTTGATTTTTTTGCTTACTTTCGTTTTTTTTACCTGCATAACTTTTTTTTTAGAGCAATCTTCTTCAAGTCTTCGAGAAAATCCATCCGGCGTCTACGAGGAGAGCCAAACCTTGGCCTCTGCTCGAAGTTTATTGCCTGGAATTTTTCAACGATTTCACGTTCTACGAGGAAGGCCAAGTTTGCGTTGCGAAAGTGAGTTTTTAACAAATTTTTACACGTTTCTCGTTTTTATATAATTTTTTTTCTTAATGTTTGTGAATTGCACATGGAAATCGATCAGGTGTCAACATTACTCGACTCAAATAAAACGTAACAGCCAAAAAAAGAAAAAAGCTCTAATCAGCGCAAACAAATTTCGAAAACTTGAGCAAACACAGAATCCGTTCATTTTTCTTTTCTAGGCCACCGATGGTCTCGACGTTCTTATCGAATTGGCGAGATCGAGCACACCGGCAACCCGCTTATTGGCAATTTCCACGTTACGAAATTTGGTCTTTAATCCAGCAAACAGAGCTCGTCTGTTGGCTTCAGGTTCGTTACACGAATTATTATTTCCTTATCGCGATAGTTGTATGAACCGCACGTGGCAAAAAGTAGCAATTAGTGAAATGTGTAATACTCGAAAATCCAAAATGTTTTTTACCCAAAAAGAAACTCCATTTGGAATAAAAAAAAAAAAAAAATGAAACATGTGGCGGAACGTTGAGTCATAGCAATACAAATAAAACGACAATTTATAGTACCGTTCGATAAAAAGCGAATCAGAAAAATGTTATAAGTAAATAGCACAGCAGACATCACTCTTGGGGGTCTCACAGAACCATGGAAGTTAGGAAAGAGGGACAAGTGATAGTCTCAGCGACATAAACATTTTTATAAAAACTATAATAATCGATGAAATTCAATAAAAAATCGAACTTGTCCAAAATGTTCATAACATTTTTGCAAAATTCACGTTAATGTATTTTTAGGAATATAAACATTTTTTTAAAAACTATAATAATCGATAAAATTTAATAAAAAATCGAATGTCCTAAATTTTTATAAATTTTTGCCAAATTCACGTTAATGTACTTTTAGGAACATAAACATTTTTCAAAAAACTATAATAATGTCTGAAATTTAATAAAAAACCGAATTTGTCCTAAATTTTCATAAAATTTTTGCTAAATTCACATTAATGTATTTTTAGGAATATAAACATTTTTTAAAAAACTATAATAATCGATGAAATTTAATAAAACTCGAATTTTTTCTAAATTTTTATAAAATGTTTGCCAAATCATGTTAATGTATTTTTCAATAAAGCGTCCTTCATGAATCTACTCCGTTCGACATTGGAGGGTGGTACGTTCAACGAGATCGGTATAACTGGGTCAATACTTTGGTCGCTGGTGGCGAACAATCAGAAGGGAAAACTCACGATAAGAAGCGCAGGTTTTTCGCAAAGTATACAAGAAGTGTTGGGACGTTTGAGTTTACTGAATATGGCGGATGAAAAACAGAGGCAAGATTTGGCAAAAATTCTTCACTATGTCGTCAGGATGTTGAGCTCGTCCGAAGGTCAAATCTCCACGGAAGTTGGCTGAAGAGGTAAGCCATCGTTCTTTTTGTTCCAGTGCGACATATTCTCATTTTTCAAGTGGAATCGAGCAATTTGCTATTTGGATAAAACGTATTTTTCACATTGTCACTGTAAAAAGAAAACTATCGTTTCATTATAAAACTTTATTTCGCAAAGAATCGAATTTTGGAAAAAAGACAATTTTGTTAATGAAACTTTTGGATAAAAATTCTTTTGCTCAAAAATACTTTATCTAAAAAATAAATGTGAAAAATTTCTTGAACTCGCAGGTTAGTAAATAACGTCGGTGTCTCGTGACATACGCATCGAACGTAGTACACGGAAATTTATTCGTCGATCGTGAGGAGCGACAAGGCGTAGCAGGAAAAATAACGATTGTTCCTCGGCGATGAGTTATGTAAAGTTAAATCAAGGGAGTTGAGACGGAATGTCCAACATACTACGCACGTAAAAGGAATCTAAATAGGGCCTATCTATTTTCGAATGACACTACGATTAACAAAAAAACAACGATTACTAAATAATCAATTGGTGAAATATTTTTTCTTAAAATCACAACAACAGTGCGGATAAACAACGATAATAGTCCAAATTCAAACACACTGTTGTAAACTGTAACAAATTATACGTGATATTAAAAACATTTTAAATAAGAAAAAATTGTACAAAAATTGTGAATAAAAAGCAGAAAAAAAGGCCGGAAGAAAGATTCGATAAATGTTAACAATTGAAAAGGCAACAAAGATACCAGGCAACAAAGACTGAAAAATAAACAAAAATTGTGAAATAAAAAACAGGAAGAAAAATCAGTATAATTTTACAGACAAATAACGACAAAAAAAAAAATAAAGAAATTTCGTCCATCGCTAAAATTGAACGCGTAAGACAAACCGGATGTATGGAAAAACCTTCAAACGTCGAGTAGTCTTCCCACGGTTTTTGTGGGAAGATCCTCGAACTCGTGTAACATGTGTGTCTGATGAAACAAAACAAAACTGTTTCATAGTAAAGAGAAAAAAGTTGAGGACGGTACCCCGTAAATTCTTGCAAATACGATTCACCAATAAAAATAAATAAATTATCGTGTTATCGAGTATTTACTACTCCTTTTTTTTACCAGTCTCCATTTCACTATTTTCTCTCTATTTATCAAGTCCAGTTAATTTATAATAATAGCACGCGTGTTATTTTGTATTCAAAATTAGCTCCAATGGCTACATATTTTGTGGCAGTTAATACATATTCACATGTAAATATCACGACACGTTCTATAATTTACTAATGCACAAGATAATAATCATGCATAATTAATGATTAGGATAAACGATGCATGCTACTGAGTTTTACAAAATTTATTCGTCGAGACCTGAAAAGTATAGAACAATCGAACCAACACTCATAAATAGAGCAACAATTCTTTTTTATACCTTTACCTTTTTTATGATTTCGTTAAAACCGATAATTACAACTTTTTGTGTCATTTCAGCTTGCCTACATTTTGAAACGCGCCCCCTGGGGGCGAAAGCATGAACAACTTGGTGGCGTCGAGTTTAGAAACAGATAATTTAGTGTCAAAATCTTAATACAATGAAAAGTTGATCCATTTGGATCTCACGTTCGGGATTTTTGCAGTTCGTTGATAAATTGACAGATTTTACGGTTTATTCAAAGCCTTGCTATCTCTAATTATCTGAAACTGGGCCCAAGCATTGATCTGGCGTCGGCCATTGTTTTGCTTCCGAATGGAGCCAGCGGACGGTTCGAAATCTGGTAATTGAGTTCGTTCACATTTGCCAATTCATATAGTTGAAGGGAGCATGATCGTGAATAAATTGGCGAATGAAAAACGTGCAAAGTCGTTAATAACTTTTGAAATAAACTTAATTGGCTAAAATAGTCTGTAAATATTGAGAAGAAGCTATAAAATCATTTAACGAGCTAGTATCGTCGGTGGGTATTAAAAAAAAGGATTTTCGATTCGCCAGTAGCGTTTTAATTGTTGATTAACAGCGTGGGTGGGCCAGATAACATAACCTCACACTCAATATTCCATCGTGTACCTATAAATAGCATCTGGAGACGCGTTTACGCATGTAAACTCTGTACATGAGTGATATGTGTCACGCACACTACGGCGTATGTGTATATAGATAAAAAAAATATAGATTTTAAACGAAAGGTGGACGGGACGCACAAGTGTCGTCGGCATCGTGCAGCGAGGAGGAAAGAGTGGAGGAGGGCATATTGTGTTCGGGGCCTGGTGAGGGGTCACGTGACATCGGATGGATTTGCGTCAATGCTGACCTCCGGGGAGACGGTGTGTGTTCTCTCTCCCTCTTTTTTCTTTCTCTTTTTCTCGTCGTGTCCTCTTTCTCGTTATATATATCTGTCTCTCTTTTTCTCTTTCTCTCATGCTATAAATCCAAACGCCGATACTTCATCGAGGATAACCTAACGAGCTATGTTGCGAAGTGAAACGGTTTTACGGTGTTGGAACGACTCGCGAACCAATCCTCGACGAACCAAACGAGAAAGAACAACAACGAAAAGCAGAACGAGAGAAATACTTTACGCGCCGCACACACCATACGTGTATTTATATCTCTTTCTCGTTATTGCTTTTTCCACCCAATCCTTATTTTTTCTCCGCCAGGTGTATTTAGAAGGAATGATAATAGCCTTGTTTCGTTCGTCCTTTTCGCCTTTTGTGTTTCTTTTTTATTTTCTGCTCTTCAGCATAATCTGAACTCTGATACGTTGTAAACATTGACATCGGGGATAATCGTACCCAAAACGCATAAAATATTACTCGATGTGATAGTGTAAAGGTTAATCAAGTTTTTTTTATTTTTATCTGCTCACGGGGATAATCGCTGTGTAAGCTTATTGTTATAGGACGATGATTTAACTCCCGATTTCGTTGACGACGTATTTCATGGGAGAATTAAATTAGCTAACTAGAAAATTAGTGAATGTGAGATTTTCCGAGGTCACCGATTACGAATTAATTGCTGAAATCCGGATATAAAAAAAGAAAGAGCTAATATCGTGAATAATTTTAAAAAGCGAAGTGATTTCTCTGCGAATCGGTACGAAAGCAAAGCTATTGAGGTCGTTGCTTTCATTCGAAAATTGAAACGTTGTTAATGTCAAAATTGACATTAATCAAAAATCCTTCCATGTAAAGATGCAACAGGAAGTTTATTGTAATGGGGTTTTTTAATACGTTATTATTATGCTGATTGAGGAAACTTTCAGGGAGACTTTCTAAGTGGCTTATAAAAGTTGGACAGAGCATTTCACCGCTCTCGTCCGAGGTTTATAAGCGCGGCGCGTGAAAGAACGGGGGCCGACGCACCAAGAGACGTCATGTGTGCCCGCAATGACGCACGTTCCCGCGTGCTCTCGGGCCAGAAAAGAGATAAAAGAGATAGCCCCTTTCCCCTACCCCCTTATTATAAACGCTTCACGGCGATAGCTGATTCCACGACGAGCCGTATACTTGGATTCAGCACGAATTCGAGTCTTTTTTTTCCTCTCTCTCTCTCTCTCTCTCTCTCTTTCTCTCTCCCTTCATTTTTCATCTTCTCACCTTACGGATAAACATTCAGAGGCTATGAAGATCCGCCATTTTTATTTAATTCGCGGCTGCACTTGAGATTTAGCTCCCTCGTGTCGTCCACCGTGTTGCAATTGTCATGCACCAAACTCGTCATAAAAACAGAACAAGAGGCGTGATAGGAAAATGGAAAGAGAAAGAAAGCTCTCTAATTTTTCATTCGGTTTACTAAAAAAGGACTTTCTTTGAGATACAGCATTCTCTCTCTCTCTCTCTCCCTTCCTCTCTCTCTTTCTCTTTTAATTAAAATTCAACAACGAACTTGAATGTCCGAATGGTCTCACTCAAATTTACTTTCCTCTAATTTAATCGTACGAATTTCACAGATTTGTAATTCACGCGAAAATACAACGCGATTCATCACCCGATTGTTTAGTGCGAGCTACGCATTTCCATCGAAGATTTTTTTCTACATATCTTTACAGATTTTAAAATGTCGCAATAAAAATGTGAATCATTGATTCTGCTCATCGCGTAAGCGTGTTCAACGGTCGACGATTCATCGAGATCTGTTGCTGATTAATCACTATAATATCGCTTGTTTAACCACACTAGTAAATGTGAAATACGACTTCCGGCATTCCATTCTAGACTCTAAGAGACCTAGAGGCGCGGGCTGTATGGAAGAGTGTATAAAAATTGAAATGATCACTTCATATACACTGCCGATATCGAAGGCCTAAAAAGTATACCACGCTCGAGTTAGCGGATCAAATAAATAGGAACAAAGTGGGACACTCTTAAAATGGATCGAAAATCCAAGTTTTTTTTGCTTTTATCAATGACAAGGTGAGAACGTGTCTATAAAGTCGACGATCATATCCTTGTGGTTTTAGACGCTAAAAGAATTTCGGACAAAATGGGACGTGCTTAAAATCCTTGAAGAATTTAACATTTTTTTCCATTCGATCGCCGACAAGCTCAACAAATATTTAGAAAAAGTTCAACATCGAGCTTGTTGCATAAAATAAAATGGGATTAAATGGGATATCCGCAAAATCCATAAAAAATAAAAGATTTTTGAAATTTTACTTCAATCGCCAAGTTAGGAAGTGTTTTAAGCCGTTGCGGCGCGCTGGAACCGAGTGGGACAATGTTGGGACAGTCCCAAAAAGTAGCAATTCTCAATAAAAATATGAGCGTCGAATATTTCTTACATTTAATCGCACTGGTAATTTTCGAACGAGTTTCCCATTTAGTCCCGCCACTTAAACACGCAACTGCGTGTGTTTTCAATCGGAAAAATGATTATTTTACTGGAATCGAGATCGCTGGTTGTATTTCGTCACCGATTACGATACCGTGTCCTTTTTAACGTGCAATCAATCGTCCGATGCAGAAAATATAGTAAATCTTACTGTGCATGTGCGAAATAGAGGGCGCGCTTTTATTTCATCAGCACAGACCAGCCCGAGAGAAAGAGGGACTGAGCGAGAGAAAGAGGG
Organism: Dusona sp. PSUC_FEM 10030013; assembly: GCA_018902295.1. NCBI lineage: Eukaryota > Metazoa > Arthropoda > Insecta > Hymenoptera > Ichneumonidae > Dusona > Dusona sp. PSUC_FEM 10030013. The sequence goes on from JABSMR010060009.1 coordinate 9,441, forward strand.
AGAAGGAAAAAGAAGGACGGAACGTGCGGGTGAGCACATCGGCGGGGTGGGTTGGAGGACCGAGGCGATAAAATGACGTTGGTACTCCCTCGAGAGTTCAGTTGTAAGCGAGGCGTAGACAGCGAGTGATTTATAAAGAAAGAATTATTAACCGAACGATCGAAAAGGCACGGTGCTGCTGGAATTGACACGAAAATAAAACAATCCTAATTTATTCAATCATCGAATTTATATTTCGGGGTTACGTACACGTGATTTACCGGATTATTGCAATAATGTTATTATACTGTGAAACAAATGTGCGACGCGCCCAACAATTAGTGTGTCAATAGAAAAAGAGACACCGCCACGGCCCGAACGTCCCATTAGCCAATTTTCAACCCTCGAAAAAATACAGTGCTGTTTATATTCAACGCTGTGAACGAGTTTAAGTGAAAACATTAATAAATAATAAAACTATTAATAAAAAGAGATATTATTGAGTGATTTTTTTCCCATAAAAATCAACGTATAATGTCAAGCAGTGTGTGCCACGCGCCTCTACCAGCACGGATGGAAGCATTTACGACAAGGATTTGTTTGCGCGCTGTGGATCAGTATGAACGTCTACTGCACGCACATTTTAACAAGGTATGTCAATTGCATTCCTTTACTTTTTTTACTTAAACCAAATTCATACGAAATTTCATGAACAATAATTGTACCGTAATTATAAAACATTTTAGTTCGGATAGTAATTTGATGGTCGAGTTAAATTCTAGTAAAAATTTGCATTGCGTAGAATATTCTAGTAGTAAATTGGCACGAGTTGACATTTGCCCAGGGAATTTGTACGTTCTTTTACGCGAAATTTAATTTCACAGGGATTTTTTGATTGCATAAGAAATTCGATAGCTTGCAAAATTTGGTATGGGGACTTTTAGGACTGAAGTTAGAACCTAGTGATTTTTCGAAGCTGCAAATAAACGATACTTTGGTATATCGATTTTAATGCGTTTGCTAAATAGAACGTTAGAGGCGTAACGCGCCTACACAAATAACGAGATGAACGGAAATTGTATGGGGGCACGAGATCGGGTCGATGTTTCCTCGGGCATGAGCGTAGAACGTTAATCGTTGTTATTAAAATAAGAGCCGTTATAAATGTATATATTGTCGTTGTGTGGCTCCAATTACCTTCGCGTCCTTATTGCCTCGGTTTCGTTTCTTCTATAACGGTTATCGCGGAAAACTTAATATCTGTGTTACAGTTTAGTGGGACTGTGATTTTCCGTCTCGCTGGCCGAGTCACCGTCGCGAACAGGCCGTCGACCTCGTAAGCTTGCTTGTTTTTAATTAGAAAACGTGTCGGAGACGTAATTGCCATAAGTACGTAATAATTCAATCAACTTTTTACCCGCTTTTTTTTCCATTCGGTATCGCAAAAAATCGCGTCACCTTGTGGCCAAATGTAGAAACTCGGCGCCCTCTCGTGGCAGCATCCACTTCAGCGCTGGCGCTAAGCAACGAATCCTACAAATCTTGAAATTATAAGGTTCGACCCTATTTTACCAATTAATGTCGATTAATATTGATTTTTCCGACCATTTTCGTCTTTTAATTTTCCATCAAGCTATGCATCACTCTTTGTACAATAACCTAACACATTTAATCACCAGAGGTCGCTATGAGATTCTATACAAATGGCTTTTAAAGAGCGGACTTTAAGTATCAAATTTCATAACTCTTGGAATGATCGTTCGCTAACTCGAATAGGATTAATAACAGTTCCGGACTTTGCATTCATTCATTATTCTAATAAACGTGTATATAGAACGTCTGCATTAAATCTATTTTGGACGGATTAACGACCCAAGCTTCCTGCTGACCTTTCGGTCTGTCGAGCCAGACACTACGGCAGCTTATGTTCGATATAACACAGAGAGGTTATGTACGTGTATATTCAAAACACAAACACACACATAAGAATGGTGCGTGAAGAAAAGAAGAGTGAGGGGAAGGGATACTCGTCGGTCATCGAATCAAGGAAAACACCTCGAGTCGTGTTCTTTCTTTCTTTCTGCCTCTCTTTCTCGCGAACAACTTTATCATCGGCATACTAATCTTTTTGTTTCCTTTTTTTTTATTCTCATTTCACAAGTTTCTCTGTGCCCGTCCCATTGACCTCGTATGGTGTCATACGATACCAAACGGCGGATATTCAATTCGCCAAGGACGGGGTAGTACGTGCAGCGTTTGCGAAATACAAGTAGCATAAAACGTGAAGACGAGAGAATCGTGTGAATTTGATAATTCGATGTTGCCGGGCAAAGATAATGCTTTTCAAAAATAAACCAATTTACGAATTTAAACTCCAAAAATTTATGTCACATCGGACAGCATCGTCCATTTTGAGGTTTAAAGATTCATCGTTAGCTATCCAATGACACGAATATCAATCTTTAGAATGACTAAATTGCGCGGATCGCCCTCTTTCTCGAGCAAAACTGCATAATCGTCTTATTTAAATGAACTATTCCTACTACCAAGAGCCGCGAACTCTTCCGTAACTAATTTTTCATTAAAAATGCTGTCATACGTGCGTCACATTCTTTCGTAATTTCTTTTAATCATCGTGTCTGGCATATGCCACTTTGAATATAATAGAGTTAGAACAAAAGGAAAAAATAGGGAACGAGAGAGAAATGGAGGGAGTTGGAAGTCATACAATACTTTACCAGAGTTCCGTTTTCAGAGTAGCTTACTCGTTAACCGGCTTATCAGTCAAAAGCACATGTGTACATTTCTATATTCCTCTATATACAGGCATACGATTCTCATATAAATTCGTTAGTTACAATCGCGTGTTTTATCGGCCTATTATTTTTCTCGCTTTTTCAAATTTAATTATAAAAATAATTACTTTGAAACAAGCTGGCTATCGAATGACCGGAAGAATCGAGATGGTAAAATCAATTTAACGAGCAATCTCGTCGATCGAACATTTTTCCTACTCGCAAATTTAATTTGAATCGATGTTAATTGCCGATGAAGTTGATTCTAGCTGTTTTTATTGGTCGTCTAATGAAATTTCAAACGAATTTATGTTACATTTGACCTGCACCGTGATTATTTGTGCACATCTTTTTAAACGCTCGTCCAACATTGAATGACGATTTGCAACAATAGTTCTTTTTTCTCTTCGAATGGCAATAGTCAAATAAAAAATGTTTGCTCAGAGGTGTAAAATCAATTAAGTATCGAAGGGGAGAGACGCGGTTAACGAACGCTCATTATGTCGCAATAATAAAACGCTATTGAGCAGAGTTTAATAAAAACGCCTAATAGCTTTCATGAATTATAATGAAAGAATGGCGAGAGCGGATGCGTACGTTACTCACGTTTCGTTTAAGCGAACGAGCGATTGATATACAAAACGTATTGCAACGATACATAAATATTGTTGTTGACCTGTTGCACCAGCCAATTCCCACTTGGGTTATTTTAATTCCACTATTATTATTATTATTTTATGACCTCGTTTATGCTAATAATAGTATTATTTATGAAAATAATGATAAGTACATGAAATCCGAGGTACACAAGTCCCAATTTGAGAGCGCATCGCGTCACTCTCGTGTTTTCTTCGACACGAGGAAACTACTCAAATCTTAATGTAAACTCGTCCAGCCAAACATCGACGATAATTACTTGACGATCAAGATCTTATCACGAAACGCGATTCAACCGAGAATCGTAAATACCTATCGCTGACTCGTGAGATTCCTGAATATAAATAAAAAAGGATCGAACTTTAGAAAAATACGTCAATTTGGAAAAATAACTTTTTTTTTTTTCACCTTATTTTGAAACACTATCTGCGTAGGTTCGTCGCGATTTTAATGAGCTCCTTCCCTTAGTAATTCGTCGCGAATTGCCTACTCATTTTTACTAAAATTCGTTGTAAACAACAAAAAATATAAATAATCGTTGAAAAAACTTTGATTTTTTCTTCCAACAACTGCTTAATTACGAAAATAATTGAAGCTCAATCACCATTTTTATTTTCCACGACGTTCTTCGATGTTTTTAAATCAAATTGATATTTGTTTTTACTCGAGATATATTGGATCAATGTTTCATATCGGGAAAACGAAATACTACGTGACTATAAAATTGTCCAATATGTCATCAATTTAATCGTGCACTAGATTTTTTTATCGGTTCCGTTTTAACAGTCGTAAAAAAAGCGTTATTTAAAAAAAAAAAAGAAAAAAAAAACACTTGATGTCAAAAATAAATTGCCTCCGAATGAATTATTGTTCAAATTTATTGCAGGCGCTGTAAAACATAAGCCCGTGGAGGCGCGTGTTTTTACTTTTTGTTTTTTTTTTTTCGTCATAACACTTGTTGAAGTTGATACATTTACCATTGTGTACACGCTGCAATGAATTACAATTCGTTACACCTGACTCGGCTTTTTGCTTGCTGACTCAAGCTACTTCGTTGCACGTTAATGTCACGTGTGTCATTTATTTATATATATAGACAAATCGGTACACATATATATAGATATATATGTACGTTATATATCGATGTATGTACAATACGATATATGGCATAATCGAGCAGCAGGCGAAACGTCTGCTTTGAGCGATCGAACGAGAAAATAAATGATTTATTTATTATAATTATT
>JABSMR010060120.1:0-14114 GCA_018902295.1 Dusona sp. PSUC_FEM 10030013
ATTGCAACTACGCACTGTATTCTGCAATGCAGTGGTCCTCCGTAAATATGGTATAGAGAACCTCACTCTCAGAAAATACGAAGAGAGAGAGAGAGAGAGAGAGAAATATTGAGAGAGTATAGGAGCTCTTCCTACTGGTTTTAGAACCCCGTGGTGAAGTAGATAAATGGAAATGGTCAAACACGCCGCGAGGATGTCAACCTCGACGACGAAGTCTTCGTCGTCAGAGATGAGGACTCGAGACCGACAAAGGGAGGCCGAAAGAGGAGCCAACTGGCAATCAAAGGGGTCCTTTATCAATTTCTCTTCAATAGGCTTTCCCAGATATACATATGTAGTGTAAAAGCGAATATATGTAGATGTATTATCTACATGTATATATAGATTCAATCAATGGTTCAAATGATTCAAATGATTATCGTACATACATAAATATTTACATGTACTAGTCATCCCTGCAGCCTTGCCTGCGATTTATTACAAAGTCGAAGTGTTGTCGTCAGCTTTTCAAAGGAATAGAAAAAAAATCCACCGTAAGACCAAGTACAACTCGAAAAAGTGACTAAAAAGCAGTTTGTTTGCTTTTTCCCACAAAATTTGATCTTCAGAGAAAAACGAGGAAAGTTTTAAAGTTTTTTTTTCATCGACATACATCGATATAAGCTATTTAAAAAAATATTGAAATTTACACATTTTTTGACAATTTGACAGCTATTGAAAACTGTGTGGATCTTTTTTGTATGGATAATTGGAACCTCAGCTACCGCTCATTCTCCGTAAATTAAAATAATTTCCAAAATAGCGCTTGGTTTATGTACTGATCTCATTTTCCGATTTTTGGCGAATTTATGAAGATGCAGATCGATTTTTCCGTAATTATCAATTTTCGTTTAATTTCTCGCTACGTAATAGAAATTATATCCAAATGTTATTTAGCCTAAGTTTTATTGTTGATTATGAGTTTTCTGCCTGTAAAAGATTCATGGAAATTGGTTCAGTAATTTTGGGCTTGTAACTAAGTGAGTTCGACGAACAAGCAAACAGTTTTTTTTCCCTTTCAAATTCCTATATCCAGAGCCTGCAGATAAGGATGCAAAGATATCTTGGAGTACCGGGACATTTCAAGAGAGCCACTTGAAAAATGGTTCATCAACAAATAATTAGCACAATCTTTCCCATGCTTAATTTTACTCTTTTCTGCTTTTTTCAGTATATACGTGAGTATATATCCTACGGCAATGTTGCTCAGAATATATGTATATATTAGAGCTCGTATATTTTTGCTGTCAAGTCCTCTAGAAACGAGGATCCCACTCTAAATAATATGACGACCAGAGAGTCATATCCATTTGATTTATAAGTGGAGAGTGAAGTATGCGAAATCGTTGAAGCGTAAATTGTCCGCCGGTGATTGAATAATCGAAAAAACGAGGAAAAAGTCTGAATAAAATGTTGTGAAAGATGGAGAAGAAATTTCCCGGAATCACAACATTTTCTCCTATGTACTCTTTTCCCCTGAGAAAATAGCTGGAAAATGTTATCAGGGAATGTTTTTATAGCAAAAAAAAATATGAAGACAAATTGATGGCTCTTTTTTTAAATGGTTGATTGCCCGCGCAGAAAAAATAGTCTCGCCGGAAGTCCCGGAAAGAGTCTCGCCGGGACCACTGGCGTCCGTTTCGGGACTCTTAGCCGAACTCTTTTCCAGAGACTTTACGGGAGTTTTTCTGTGACTTTTTCCGGAACTTTTTCCCAGAAAGCGTCCCGGAAACGGACGCCAGCGGGACTCCCGGCGGGACTCTTTCCGGGACTCCCGGCGAGACTATTTTTTCTGCGCGGGTGGGCAAATTATCAAATTAGTGACATTTAATTTGTTTGGTTAATAAGAAAAATTGCAATGTGAACAGGGTGGCATTTCAATTTTTGGGTGAGGCTTTGGTCCTCGTTTCGAGTTTCGAGGACGCACAAAATAGCCGCAAACGGACGACTGTGCACTCGGGGATGGATGCGAACACGGTTATACGTTGCTTAATTACTGTTTGCACGGTTTCGTGCTGCAGGGCTATATGAAACAGAGCGACTGAGCTTTGTGGCCTGTAAGAATGTATATATATACTATATATGTATAGTTACAAGCAGAAAACTCTGGTGATATTCTCCGGTACAACCGCTGTTGCCAATTCTCCTGCTCTCTCTCTTTCAATATTTCTCTCTTGCTGTCTCTCTCTCTCTCTCTCTCTCTCTCTCTCTTACGGTAAGGGTTTCGAGATAAACGGGAACGAGCTCGACGACGAAGAAGAGAGTCGTCCAGGGTTGGTTCCCACACGGTATGTTGAATAAATGGAACGAGAACGAGAGAAAGATACGAGATGAACATCTTGAGAAACAACGTTTCTCACCAACTCGAATTGTAATTCCGTTCAAGTTGTCTTATTGCATCCAGTCACTATATATTTTGAGGAAAGCTATTCCCAGAGTGAAAGACGGGACGACATTTGACACAGCTATGAAGACTTCTTAACATCAATGTTTCTTCCAGTTTCTAAAGTACACGAGGAAAATTATGTTTAATACTTGATGGGCAAGTGGGTCGCGAGATTGTGAAGAGAAAAGTCTGCGGTCATTTTTCTTTACGATGCATCGTGACTAAGATATTAATTAATAATTACTAATATCTAAATATGCGAAAGACGTCGTGGGCCCGACCATTTCGTTTAACGGGCGTGCTGCATTGGCAATCGGCGTTATGCTTAATATCTAAGCAACGGAGCGTTCTTGAGAAAAATGGCTAAGAACTTTTCTCTTCAGAATCTAACGGTCCATCCCTTTCTTTTCTCCTTTCCATTTTTTTCTCTTCACGTTCGTGTTTCATACGGAATTAATGACGCGCTAACGGGCTGAAAAGTCCCCCTGACGATGAAACTTTCCCTGCTGTTACGTTTGGAAGCCGCAATCGCATTAAAACGACGTTGGTAACGACGCTAAACGGGATTTTTGCCTGTGCAACATACCTACTGAATCAGTGAAGGGTTTAAAGGGGTCCGTTGAGGGAGAGTTTCCCCAGATAAGTTGTACCGTAAATATAAAGGCGGACAGGCTATTATCGGTATCGCACAGTTTCCCCTGGCTATTCTGTTTCAATTTCTCTGACTTTCTACTATTTTTAAGCACACACACACACACACATCCACATATATTTGAATATAATACGGAAGATACGAACAAACAAATCGGCACGAATCTCATCCCTTTGAAAATCGTCCATCTTCCTTCGGGGTATTTTGACCAGATCCGAAATAGAATTGTCGACATCTCGATGCTTTTCGTGTTTCTTAAGCTCCGAGCTTTTTCCCCATCCATAAGTTAGGGATTTCACAGGACATCGTCATCCGTCGAATTTTCAGTTTTATCCGTGTATATGTGCACGAATGCATGCCCTGAATAATTTTCTCTCTCGGTCTCTTTCTCACTCTATCACTTTCTTTATAGCTCTCTCTTTCTCTGTATGCACTATTCCATAGTTTCCAGTACTCCAATCTTCCACGGCTGTTTCCGGACTGGCGTTGTGGCATATCCTCATTCCCCTAGCCACGACCCTCATCCCTGAACGTCACACATGTTAATATCGTCGCTATATAATGGAGGCGGGGGCCTCCGTTCTCCGCCCCCCTCCAACCCTCTTTTATTTCTCTCTCCCTTTCCCTCCCTCCGACATGTCCGGAATTCCACCTCGTTCTCCCATACACTTCACCCTCTTGGGTCGACGTGTGGCCCTTTATACATCTAGGGCTCTATACTGAAACTTACCTACATATATCTATAGATAGATGCATTCTTCGTTGAGAAATCGAGTGACATTTTATCTCCGGTAGGAAACCGGGTCGCGTTGCTCCCGCGAAACAATCTTGTTTCGTTTTCTCACGTATTATTCCCGGCCCCATTTTTATTCAAACTTGTGCCACAAATTTCAACTCTGCGTTCTATGTCAGATGAGCCTTATGTTTAATTAATAATCTTAATTAGATATTCCGAGCATGTACCGAGTGGGTAATTTATAATACCGTTTTTATTATTCATATATTATTAATTCCTGGTTTACTGATGCTTTAGATTGTTGGTAACGCTATTTAAATAAAATAATCATAAAATTTTAGTTGTCTTTGAAACCTCCAAGTAATGTAATGTTCAATAATATAATATCATCCAAGTGTGACCTTCGGATTGTTACCAATTAATGATGTATTTATTAAAATCGTATTTATAATATTTTGATAACTTTTTCATAATTTCGACACGATATAAATTAAAACAATCACATTATTGTCCATACTTTGAATAATGCATAAGACGTTGAGATAAAAGCGTTATGTTTACAACAAGTTTATATAATTAGTGGTAAATTGATTGCAGAGCTGGAGAAGCGGCAGCAGCCGCAGCTGCCTCGGAGCTCTGAGGAGCTGGAGGATTTGCACAAGCTGCTGCACTTCCCCGAGGAGGTTGCTCTCAGATTGTCCGAGTGCGAGTATCAGCTGTTCTATCAGGTACAGCCGTGCGAATATTTACGTCACGTTGCCCAAGATCTGACACAGGCAGCGTCACAAAGAGCGGCGGCTTCGAGGCAACAACAACAACAGCAAGAACAAACGCCGCCTTCACCAGCACCAACAAGTCATTCACACAATCAACGCACGTGGAATCGTAGCACTGATACTCTACCGAGTACCGCCAACAGCTCGACTCAGACCGAAGAAGAGGCGCTGTGGCTCGGCGGTGCTCCATCTGTCCATTCCGTCCAGACCCTCATCAACCGGTTTAATGAGGTGACTTTTTACTTATTAAGACAATCACTATTTTTATCCATTTAACAGCTATTCTTTGATCCCAACTCCAATTTAATTCGCTCAGCCTCAGTGTTTTCGGTACTGAACTCACGTTTATTAATCTAATCTCAATTTTTATTCACCAAACTGCATACAAATCGCTCAAGCCTATGTTTTTTCTGGCTCAAACCATTTCGATCATCCTTTATTCATATTTTATTAACCAAATCCCATAATCTGGCTTAAACGATTTTTTTCAAAACTCCACCGTATTTTCATGAATCTGAACTTCATTTTTATTCATTGCTACCGAATTTTTGTCAACCTAACCGCCTATGAATCGCTAGAATCTTATTTTTTCGTAATCTGAATGTATTTCCATCGACGTCATCTCAGTGAGATTTCCTTAATCTTTCCTCAATCAACCAAACTATTTTTTTTTTTACTCATCCACTGACATTTCGTCAAATCAATCAAAATTCGGTCAATCTCCGCCCTTTTTTCATAAACGTAACCACACAATTTTCCAAAATTAATCGATTCGAAAAAAATGTAAGTTTACAATTTGAAAATTTCTTGCTGCAATGAAAGGAATTTAAAAGAATCCGTGAATACAATAAATAGTAGAGGAAGAGTATCGAACGAGAATGCGATTAAAAGCTCGGGTGTGGGCGGGTTGGTACTTGTACGCAAGATACTGTGTAAAAGATATAAATAAAGGGTAGTAACTACACACAAACACATATGCACACTTAGGAACACGCGCTCACAACTATATATAAGCCGAGATTGAAGAGCAATGCGTTCGTGTGCGGGTCCAACCGCAAGAGACCCACCTGACCTCGAATCTCGACGTAAAATGCACACACACACACACACACACCCACACACACACCCACACACAGAGAGAACAGGAAGGGCGAGGGTGAAAAGCAGCGTTCTCGGGTCGAGCGTCTTGCAATGTTGTGGTCTTCCGGCTCTCACTCGGCTCAACTCACACACAAACTATCAGCTTGTGTTTCACGTGTACATAAACACACATTCATATACACATGTCCACAAAGGTAGAGAGTAATATATTCTTTGGTGTGTACTTTTACCGTGACGAACCAGTTGAGACGACGACGTACACGACAGGAGCTTGTGTGCCCTCTCCAGAGGCACATATTTATTTTTTCCACCCTTCCGTCCTCGTCATTTCCTCCACACACACTTTTTCCACTCGTTTTCTCTTCATTTCGTTGCCCCACTATTTCTTTATTTCCTCCCGTCTTTCAATTTCTCTCTGTTACATCCGGCTCAACCCTACAAGTTTATATCTGTCCATATATAAAGAAAAGCATGTGCAGTCTGTGTATATATCGTTTGTTCCCTTTTTTTTGTCTCTATTTTGAGTCGATAGAACTTCTGGCTCTATAGTAAGCTACACAGAGCTCCTTGCAACTAGTGCACATCACAAACAGCCCTCCGGCCACCGAGAGCAATAAAAAAAGATGGCAAAAAATAAATAGAATAAAAAACAACGACGGAGTCCTCGATCTTAATGAATTCAGGACTTTGAATGTACCTCAAATGCAATCTCAAACTTGAAAAGCTTCCCAAATGAAGAATTGAAAAACAGATGAAAGAAAAATTGTTCTTTTTTTTTTTTACAAAAGATGTAAACAAATTTGCTGATTTGAAAATGACAAAGTTAATGTTTTTGTTTTCTTTTAAATAATGAAAATGCAGGAAATTTCATTAATAATTTATTCATGTATTCGTTATGTTTGATCAGGTGAGTTCATGGGTCACCCACACGATAACGAGCGGCTCGACGATCGAGGAACGCCAGGCCCTCCTCTCGTGCCTGTTGCGAGTGGCCCAGACCTGCTGGAACACCGGAAACTTTAACTCAGCAATGGAGATCATCGCCGGTCTCAAGTAAGTTTACCATTATTATAACAAAACAACGATCCGTGCCAACGGCGAAATCTAACATGACTGAAATTTGATCCGCAAGTTTTCCAACTTTTCCTTGTTCCGATCTTAATTTATTCAAGGCTTGTTGTTTCACCGAAGGTGCTTTTCATTCTAGCAACTTTGTGCACTGGCGCAAATTCGAGACGAATCGGCCTTTTCTTTGCTTCTTTTTAACCAAAAGCGATCAGTTTTTTGTATCTTAATATATTCTTAATTAAGGCCGTATTGTTGTCTAGAATTCTGTTTTCGAAGTTGATATTCAGGATTGAATAAATTTCAAACTCTTCGAGTTTTCCTTCTGACATTTTGTATACACTTTCATTGATCCTTTAAGAACACGTACCATTTTTTTCGAAAAAAAAGAAAATTGATAAACAACTTTATACAGGTTTTCTAAAAAATATGCTTTTCGAATTGGAGACCACGATCTCTCGACAACCAGCTGGCCGATTGAGTTGAAATTTGGTACGCATCTTCATTAGACTATTTTTCAGCAATCGTACCAGAATAGAGTCGAAATAATTGTGATTTTTTTTATGACCCGCAGAAGGGGAAAAAAGTATAGGAAAAATCGATAATCAAATTTTCGCATGCTGCCATTTTGTGAACAAATTATTTGTCCGTCTGATTTTTGTACCATTGCTCACAATATTGATACAGATTGAGAATACGTTTGGTTTTTTTTTTTCGGATGCATAGAACATCTGGCACTGTGGTTGCTAGTCGGAAGTTTTTTCCGCCCACCGTTTTACTAAATCATACAAACATATGCTATAATTTTGTTTTATTTCTTCTCATAAACTTATACTTGTTTTTAAACAAACAGTAAACACGTGTACAAAATTGCGAAAAAAAATCGACAAGTTTTAAACTTATTCTAGCCAGAAAATTACATCCGAACGCGCAGCTTTGTTTACAAGAATACGGTTTGAAAGAAATTCGCTGTTGTGTGATATCGATTTCCATATTTAATTAAAAACAATATCATATCATATAACTTTCATCAGTTCATTATTATTCACAAAATAAAAACTTAATGATGCACCGTCACTCAGCAAATTACTGCAAAATGAGAATTTGTACCATTTTTTAAATCAATTTCCTTCGTATAGTGTAGTTAATATTTGGGTGGAAACCATCGCTTTTAGTGGAGGGATTGAAAGGGGTGAATTTTTGGTCCGTTAGCGTTGCATCGCATAGACTATCTCGCGTTACCCCATTATCCTGTTAGAAGCGTTAGTGATGGTATTTCCAAGAGCAAGGGTTGGAAAGAGAACCAGAGAGAGAGAGAGAGAGATAGTACAAAGGTGCTTGTTACCGTGACCACGGATTAATGCGGGTTTCGGGGGAAGTGGGACCAGGAGAGATGCAACGTTGATGCGGCTTTTCCAGTTACGCGAAACTTCTGGTATTTCTCTCGGTGCACCCTCCTCGTACCATCATTCTTTTTTCACGATCCCTCAACTTCCCCCCTTCCTTCAATACTTCTCTATATATTGTTTTCTCCTTCGCTATATACAGTTTCCCTTACCAATTTCCGGATATTTCTCTCCTTGTCTATACCGCATGAATGACCCCTCAAGGACCGTCCAAAAAGGGAAGGGTTGTTTGTCACTCCGCGCTTCGAAGTGGACTCAGTTTCGGGTAGACAGCCGTCTGCTTCTTCTACGACCATGTAAATACTCATTTCTTCTCGTGAACTTGTACACTAACGAACCCGCATACAATTAGACAAATTTACTTTCAATTAAAAAATATTTACAATTATTCTCAATCCGAATAATTAATTAATACTGAAAATGTTGGAAAATCGATTTCGAACAATCATTATACGAAGCACACAACAATAAATCAATGGGGGTAGTGACGGATGAAAGAAAAAATTTGAAATCTTTGCCCTTCGAAACAAATTCGTAATTTTTTTCCAAAAAAGAATCATTTTATCGTTATTGTTCTTTATTTATTGATGGGAACTTTAAGGGCTGTTAAACACGTTTTATGCGTAATGTATACGCTGTGTTTACACGGGGGCGTGTTTTTCTACAATAACAGTTTACCGCTTCAGTATTCTATATCGTCGCTACCGTTTCTACTGTGGTATCTTGTCGTTCAAGCTTTCCGGGTTGTTTCCAAGTTTGAGTGAACTCATTCGTGCACGCGACGGCTCCTTCATCGAACGGATTGTCGTGCGGTGGGGTGCCGAGCTAGCTAGGCTCGATTAGAAGATGGGTTATCTCAAAGTGGCATGTCTGCCCAACATATTATACAGCGAGGTAGTGCTTCGTAATGGAAGACTGTGTGTGGAGCGTGTATACGTGACTGGTGAAACGGTCTAGGAACGTTTAAAGTGCAGGAGTCAGGGACTTTGGAACGCTGCTTGGGGGTAAATCGAGCAAGAATTTCGGTCTGAAATCTCAAGACAGTATTCACAGCAACAAATTTTCGAAAACGGGAAATTTACTTGTATAAATACTGCGGTTCTCGTTATTCGCGCTCAAGCTTCTATGCATAAATAGTTTGGAGAAGTCTGACGAGAAAAGTTGTTGGCCATTATTTTGTTTATTTCACCGTTGCTGAGATACGAACGAGTCGGTGAAATCCAATCCGGTGCATCGATAAGAGAAAAGGGAGTGTCTAGCGAAGAGCTATAACGCTCGAGCTCGCCCCACTTGACGTTTTCTATTCACTGACCAAAGAATTGGATATCATTAATTTATCAATATCTTTGTAAGGGTGGATCGGGAAGAAAAATGGGTAAGGAGTATTCTTCGCAGAATTTTGCGATCTGCATAGACCGTAAAGGTTAGAGCGTAAAATTAAGTATACACGGTATATAGTCGATTTTTTAGTGAACAAAAGGGCCAAACGGTCGTTAAAGTTATTCGAGTGAAGTGAAAGAGAGGTAAAAAAAGGGAAAATGGCGTCGAGACGACGCTGGTGACTGCTGAAAGAGATAAGGACCAAAGAGGACAGAGCATAGACGAAGGGACACGGAGATAGGATTAAAAGCGGCGTTCGAGCCGATGAACGCCCGGAAAGGAGAGAATAGAATCGGGAACCGATAGAGACGAGACTATAGCTCTCGCAAAAAGTAATTCGATTCTTGGAGCCGAAGTGAAAGGGGTAGAAAAAGAAAAATCCGGTAGCGATGCAACTGGACGTCCATTGGGGGATGTAAAGCCTGCGTTTCGAACGAAGAATGATCCGCCAAGTCGAAAATTGAAGTGCATTTGGTTCGGGGCTCGTGCAAAACTAATTTTTCTTCCTTTTTTACTGCGGCCAACAAACTCGCGCTCTTTTATATTCTGTCCCGTGCACGTTCTCCGACTCCCTTGAGACTTTCATTCTTCGGTATAATAAACTCAGCTGCGGAAGGCGTTCGATCCGAGATCCTAACGTGAATTAAATGGAAATTAGCGGTCGGGGCTTTTCTAGTCTAACTTGGCCTATTCTCAGCAGTAAATCTCTCCAACTCGAGAACGAAAATCCAAGGGAGACGGAGCATGCAAAGTGGATGTGAAAGACGTGAGAATAACGCGAGAAATTATCCAGAAATTCACTCGCCTCGCTCAAAGACACCTTCTAATTATCATCGCAGACGTTCGCTCTCCTTATAAAATTAACGAGTATCAGAGCACGCGTAATAATACGAGAACGATTCGCGAAGGAGTGGAAAAGCGCTTTTTCGAATTATTACGATAATATGTCGATTATTAAACCGTATCCATGATTCCGTGATGAACATTTGAGAAATAGAATTTATTCAGTGGTTCAAAAAAAAGTTGAGTATTTGTTTCTTTTTTTTTTCAAATGAAAATGTGGAAAACCGGTCGAGTGTGTTTCTCAGTGAAATCCGATTTCGAGCTCATCCGGTGAATCTCTTTCAAGGTTATTTTCCACCCGATATTTCGAGGTCTGGGGTGGCAATACCAACGATATCTTGGGATTCTTAGTCGAGGATAGAATGGAGTACCTGGCGTCGTCTTTACAGGAAACAGGATTTTCTTTTTCCGCGTCCCTTCTGTACTGTACTCAATTTAGTTGACTCTTTTTTGGACCCATTTTTCTCTCTTTCTCGGGATTTCTCTCTCTCTCTCTCTCACCATTCTTCTTGGTGCTCGACAGCTCTTTCATGTTGGTTCTTTACATCTACTCTTGAATCACACACCTTAATGAAAAGAGCCAAAGCTCATGGACGCTCGTATCTTTTCAAGTTGCATTATTAAACGACTGTCGTCTGTCTTGACACCTTTTTCTCTTAGTACTGCTTTCAGTCTTTCTCTTACACTTTTTTCACTAACTTTTTGTAACTTCATTTTGGCCCATTTTCAAAAATATTGAAATAACAGAAATTCTCAATAATATACATTTAAAAACCATTCTGATGTTTAACTACTCAATTAAAACAATAATCGCAGATTTCAATGCTGAAGAAAAATGCCCAAAAGGGAAACATCCCGAAATACGAGCTGATGAGAACTTCCGGACAAATTCACAGTATTTATAGTTTTTCATTGAAAAATATGCATTATTCTCTAAAAACAAATGATTCGAACTTAAAAGTTTTTAGGTATAAAAATCAACGTAAATATTAATAATGTATGATTGAAAAAAATGATTTTCCAGATCAAACAAGTTGAAGCCTTTCTGGCAGAGCGTAAACGAGCCACTTCCCGTATTGGAATATCTCTCATCGGCGCTACTGTCTTCCAAATATGAGCAAGCACTGGCGCGTGCCCTTGCAATGCCGGAATGTCCGGTGGTGCCCTTTTTTGGAGCTTTTCTCCGGGAGCTCCGAGAGGTCATCGCTTCGGTTACGAAGGTGAGCTTCATTTCTCGAGAGAGAGGTAATAAATCAATGTATTAAGTTTTGATAACTCAGGTCACGTATTGTATAATGATTCGTGAGTATGCGGTGCCATCGATTTTCGGGGATTTTGGGTCGGTGGGCTATGCTTTATAAATGGAGATTACAATGTGTCACTGGGGAGGTTGTTCTGTGGTAAACAGATATACGGAGTGTCTCGAAAGCAGCAAAGTTTTGTAGGACAAAAAGAACAAACACTTCCTAAGGCAAATGTCTCGAGCTATTTTTCGCAACGATTCACAATTGACGAGATTTCATGAACGGTGCATCGGAGAATAAAATAGCCAAGAGCTTTTCTCGTCAGAATTTCATTATTCAATAATACTCCAAAGCTCAGCGAGATATTTTGAAAAATGCGGTATAATTGGTACGATTATTATCGATTTTAGGGCAATTAGCAATTAAGGATAAATTGGAAGTTACAAAATGAATGTGGGTTGATGAATAAGCCCGACAAAAAAGTAGAAGTGAAGGAGGAGGAAGTACGATAGATGCGAAACATTTTGGCAGAGAGCCAAGGAACTTTTTGTCGATAAAATCCGTACGTTTCTCTTCGTCCTTGCGAAGAAGTTAAGCTCCTGCTGCACGTTATTAGTCTTTCACTCCTAGCCACTTGCCACATACGAATGTAACGCGCTATGAAATTCCTAAGAAGAAAGAAGGAAGAAGGTTTAATAGAAAAAATAAATAAACGGCGAGAAAATTGTGAAAGTCTCTTAAGGGTGGAGACCAACGGGTTATTTATACTCGAAGCTATTTTTCATCTTTGATAAACATCTTTCGGACCAGAATGTTCGGGAAATTCAGCCACTTAGGAAGTCTCAACACCACCCGTTACTTCGAGGATAAATTTAAGGACTTTTCCCCAAGGACTCTCCATATATTTCAACAATAGAGACGACCAGGTCGAACAGAAGAATAACGACAATTGGGACAGGGGTTTCTATCGGCCTCCAGCAGCATTCGACCGTTGTAGGCCGGCGGAAACTACTTGCTCCTGTTGTCCAATATCAACCACATCGTTCAATCATCTTTTATCCATATGTCACTCTTTAGGTCGTTAATAATATTAATTCATCTATGATTGATTTGAGATTTCTAAATAGTCTTCATTTTCAGAACCTCTCAATTTTAATGGTAAATTATATTAAATTTACCATTACCGACTTACCGTGTACGAAGCTCAACATAATTTCGTACAATTACTTTTTTTTTCTGGTAAGCTGCGTTCGAAATATAAAGATTAAATATTGTGCTGATGAACAAACTTTTCGTCGAACTTAACGATTGTTTAATCGTGCATTGAATCACATTGTTCGAACATTCCTGTGTCCTCATGATAATTATTATATTCTGTTTTTCAGTAATCTTCAAAGTTATAAAAAAAGATGCGTAAAGATTATTTCCAAATAAATGAAAATGTTCTTCAATTTTTTTCAACATATTTTGGCTGTTATGCGTGTAAAATTGACCTTCTGTATTTCGCCTTTAGTTCACTTTATCGTGACTTCAAGATTGGTCACTAACAGCGGGGAAAATAGTTGAACCAAAATTAATTGCGAAAAAAAAAAACGACAAGAAAATTGTTTGTTTCATTTTTCATGATTGATGAAACGGAGGGTTGAATTTCATTCTTTCAGCAACCACCGGAATTCAGCAGGGAGAGAGAAAATACGCGGAGTAACAGTAAAGAGGGTTCGGGGACCCTCGAAAACGTGCCTTCACCCTCGCATCCAGGTGCGAGGGCCGGTGTCGAGAGTAACGCGGATACCCCATCAGGCTGGAGTTCCAAAGCCGGTGGTGGAAATTTCTTTGGTATGCCCGAAGGTATAACCGACACTCGTGGTGTACTCGACAAGGTCAGCCTCTTTCATCAACATCGTCACGCTCGGGGTCGGGACGCGACTACGGGCTCGTTGCACAGAACCCTCAGCGTTCACACAACTGCACTCGAGCAGACTTACATGGCCGAAGAGTGCGACGAGAACGACTATCATCTCGACCTTGATTCTTATAAGCCGGTTCAACCCCTCGCCGTCGACCACGGCGTCGCCCTCTTTCCCGTTGCTGCACCTCACAATGGAATGGATCTCCATCTTCTACAGGTGAATCTTTTTTTTCATTATTTTCTTTCTATTTCATTCGTAGACAAGTATTTCAATTGAAAAATAGAAAATATCGATTCGTTAATTGGTTTTTGTTTAAAAAATAAAGATCGAGTCGTTTCTGTGCTAAATTCAAATTAACAATAGTATTGACTGCAATCCCATGTAGAAAAATTTCATCTCTTAGAGAATCTCGGGGAGAATCTCTGAGAGAATCTCGGAGAGAATCTCTGAGAATCTCGGAGAGAATCTCTGAGAGAATCTCTGAGAATCTCGGAGAGAATCTCTGAGAGAATCTCTACTAGGACTATCTTAGAGATTCTTTTTTGAACATGAAAAAATCTCTTGGAGATTCAAGAT
>JABSMR010060121.1:0-22570 GCA_018902295.1 Dusona sp. PSUC_FEM 10030013
TACGATTTTTCATTACTATTTCCTTTATAAGAAAACATTACTTTTGTTTAGATAATAATTAAATAGTAACGTTACTTTTATATGATAAAAAATGTTGTAATCATTGTGAATTCTGAAAATGCGTTACGATTTTGTGGCTTTTCGAGGGTGTCACTTCATTGAAACGGATCAATCAGAAACGTGCAATTAAGCAGGTGATACAAATACGCGTATATGTATATTATGTTTAGATATAGTGTTGTATGTTTACAGGAGCAAGGAGGGTGAGCGAAAACCAATATTAGTATGCGACTGAGTTGAGTTAGCTGCTTGTCCCAATAGTAATAGCCACACCCTGTCTACATATCCTTCCTTTAATTTACTGACGCAAATTAGCACCAGATCCTTTGATGACGTTACTCCGGTATATCCCAACAAATTTATATTGCACACCGTAATGACCGCCAAATTTGTACTCTCATTTCAGATATAACGTCATTTTTATGATCCTCACTTATTTCCTGCCTATCGGTTCAATGACCTTCACTTATGCCAGGGTAGGCCTCGAACTGTGGGGCTCACAGAGTATCGGTGAAGCAACCCAGAGACAGTTGGACAACATAAGAAGCAAACGAAGGGTAAGTCTTCTTATAATAAATAAATAAAAGTTGAAAAAATGGCATAACAAATGGATAAACAAAAAATCTTGTCGATTTTATTTCAATGATGAATATAATTTGTCTAAATTTTCATCACTCTTCTATTACTGAATGGATTCATAAACGGGACGCATAAGTTTTGCATTGACTGTTTAAATGCGACAACGGCTAATGCACAGTTAAATTCAACATTCGCGATAGTACAACATATTATACTGCCAGTGTCGTATCGTACGTTGAGAAATAGTTTCATCATCCTTGGAGAACGACGTTCACCGAGAAGTTGAGCTCTTTGTTTTACAGCCCTTGTGGTTCGTCCGTCAGGCTGAATGATTTCCATACACGAAACAGAATATACATAATAAAGTGTAGACATATGTATCTGTATATTATGTAGAGGCATGTATATACGTACATATGAATGTCACAGGCCGTACACTATTAATATGTATGGATGCATATTTATACATCAACTTATACAGCCATACATATTTATAGTGCATGTGCAGTTGAAAATTTTCTCCAACCGGTCAATTTCGGTCTTGGAATGTTCTTCAGCACCAAATTTCAGTGATTTGCTTAACAGAACCTATAATTTTTCGAAAACTGAATTAATTAGAGGTCAGTTACCAATGATACAATTACAGGCTTGAGGCAATAGTTTTCCATAATTCTTAGTAAAGCACGAGGCAGACCGAATTTATCGATATAACATGTATGCAAGAGTGGAGATTGCAGGGGGATTTTTACGGCAAGTCGTATATGTCACTCACAGACATTATACGTACACAGTGATAGCAACACTTTAGAAGCACTGAGATAGTTACTCGAGAAATGGTACCAACAGTCAAGGACACTCGCATGTATATTCATTGCTTCTGACTTATGTGCACACTCACGGGAACTTCGTCACTCCCAGATGGTTACAATCACAAGTATTCACTTAGGATTAAAGGTGTTAAGTAAAATTTATCGAGAAAATTGTGGGCTCATGGAATGTTAAGTACGAACATTCTTCAAATTCGGCTCACCGTTCGTTCATTTGGTTTTTTCATTGTGATTTTATTTTGATTTCCTGACTTTGAATAAAAATAGACTTAGCAGTATGGTCAACCATTTTTTTTTTACCAATTTTTGAATTTGTCGGTCATTGAAAGAGCGAGAAAACGATGATTGTAGCAACTAATTTCAACCAAGTTTTTTATACGGGGAAACCATCAGAACAGTATCGTCGAGTCATGAAAGTTGACCATCCGAAAGCTTGTATTTTGCTTCAAACCCTCGAGCTATTCGATCAGTGAAGGACGGCCATAACTCTGGCTATCTTGAGTTGAAACATAAATATAGACCCTCGTGAGACCCGATATATAAACCTTAATTTTTCCAGTCGAAAACATATAGTAAACATAGTCTCTTGCTTCCCGCTACATTTCCCGAATCTATAGCAGCAACAAGTTCGTTGCGAACGTAGTTGAATACTAATGACTAGAGTGAAACTACTCCCTGATCAGTGAAGCAGAACGCGAACTTTGACTACAAGGTTGCACTAAAATACCTAATTTCATTATGCACACCGCGTGCTACGAAATTCACGCTTCAGATTTATACGGCGGAAAAAAGTTCTTGTACACTTTTTCCATCGATGCACCGATAATGAAATATTAGATCATTTTGAATACCCAATAGGATGCCCCAGTAAAACATCTCAGCCTATCTAACCACGCGGGGGCGGACTGCTTCTCACTCCACGTCAACTACTTTTTATTTTCCACACGTCCATTTATCACCCACCGGAATGAGTACCAATCTTTCTTTAATATTTCATTGAAAGCGCATCAGAGAGGAAAATTCATGAGAGGTTAAACTTAAATTCCGGAATATCCTGTCCCAGGACACTCGAAAGATCATAGTTCTCACGGTAGATTTTGCTGAACAAAACCTCGCTATCTGATCATACTCTTCGAATGTTCCGGCCTCAGAGTTGGGAAGTCCTTGCTCGAACGATTCTTCGTAGGATCCTGTCATCGAATGTCCTTCATCATTTGATTAAGAGATATCGAGTTTTTGGTTGGTTAAAGATTTATTGTAATCCGGATAATTCTGCTGATTCTCCACTGCTTTTGCCACCCTTTGTGGATTGTCCAAAATATAAATTCCAATTTGTACAGAGAAGCAAGAAAGCTAAGCATTCAGAGCTTGGCAAGGATGTATTTGGCTTGAGGGTTTTCCAAGCTTAGCATTCTTGTACGAAGGATCTCAATTTCTCAGCCAAAAACCTTCTTCCCTTTTGGTAACAATCAGTTGAGACGTTAAGTCCTTGCATAATTAGTAATTAGGAGATTTGCATTAGCATACGGAACGCGCTTCCGAAAATCGTCACAAACCCTCTCAAATTTATTGTATTACCTAAGTTGGATTCAGGATTTTACTTTCGAATGTTCATCAACTTTCCTCAAATCGTTAATACTTACCGTTTGGACAACTTGTCGGAAAGTAGGTTACTTTTTGTCGAATAATTTGATACCCAAGCAGTACTATCGTACTTCGTTCATTTTTTATAAATTCTTTGTCACCGACACGCCACAAGTTTTAAAAATACGAACGTCCTTTTTAAAACCTCTCACGAAGAAAAAAAGTTCTTCCGTTTTCATAGACATAAATTAATCGGACTAAAATATGAATATTCTAAGCAAAAGTCAGTCAATGGTCAACAAAGACTAATGGAATAGGGAAAGAAACAACCACGAATCACAGAGACTGAAAATGAGGTTAATTATTCTTTCGAGTGGTGGACAGTAATGGATTGTTTCCGACGAGTTGTATAAAGCGGTCACAATTACTTTCACTCCGTGGGCGATTTATAAATAGTCATATAAAGCTTGATAATGTAATCATACATCGTAAACTCATGTGAGCTTCTCCATACCTCCATTAAAACGAAAGTCTCGCTTTGTTTTTAAAAAAATGAGAGTTACTCCCTTTAAATACACAAAAAATGTTACCGTGTTAACATATCTCAATCTGCGTGATACATTTGATGAGTTA
This sequence comes from Dusona sp. PSUC_FEM 10030013, assembly GCA_018902295.1. NCBI lineage: Eukaryota > Metazoa > Arthropoda > Insecta > Hymenoptera > Ichneumonidae > Dusona > Dusona sp. PSUC_FEM 10030013. The sequence goes on from JABSMR010060121.1 coordinate 3,684, forward strand.
ATTTGCATATAATATTGTGAAAGCTCACAGCTTGTTATAAACTAGAGTGATTACCTTCCTCCCCTTCTCCGTTTCCTACAAAAAACCCTCTCCATTTTTCAACATCTCTTTTCGAGAAGTATGTTAATCCTTCGAATCGACAGAATAGGTTTTTATCCACCCTCTTACGCAAATCCAAAGGACTCACTTCGAAAACTTCTGGTGCAACTCTTACTTCTTCCCGGAAAAATAAGCGGATGGCGTAGTTTATTGTTGCTGATATATATTGAGTGAACTAGAAAAGTTTTGGCAACTCCGCTCGTACCAGATGCACGGCAACATTGGAACCTCGATTAACATCAAATTTCTTCCTCCGCTAGTTTTCAAAACATCCAGTCAAACTTGAAGGGCGTGTGCTAAAACATTTCGAGGATTTTATGGCTTGAAAACTCGAGTGAGAAAATGGAATACTGAAAGGATTTCTTTATAACTCTTGACAGATAACAAAGGAAGGGAATAAGGAACCAGATTCATATATTTTTTACGTTTTTTCGAGAGATGAACAGAGAAAAAATGAGGGAAATACAGTCTTGACCCATAAGGTCGATGTTCACATTACCCCACGTTCACAGGCCGTACAAAAGCTTCACTGCAAACTTTTACCCCTTGTATAAAGAGTTCATGTGTCTGACCAATGTTGATTGTTGCCTATGTTCTCCAGGCAAGTGCCTGAGAATTCAGTACTCATGATGCCTCTATTCTTCATGTAACTCGATCGTCCTTAGAGAAAAACTTTCGTTCAAACTTTGCTTTAAACAAAGTTTTACAAGTGATATTACAAAGAATGTGCTCTGGTCACACTCTCGTGAGCTTTTGCTTCAAGCTTCACCCTAGTATAATTTGCCATGGTCCGTGGGACTCACGAAAATCAGTGTTTGCGTTTCCTTTGAACATTATGACACTATAAAGACCAAACGTTTCTCAAACTCATAAAACTTTTCTTGTTGCCTGTTTTGAATAAATTTGAAAATTTTAATCAACTTGTAGAATAATTTTCAATCTTTTACTTTTATTGTTTTCGAACAAATACTTTTTATTTATTCTGATTATTTTCTTTGTCTATTTTTCTATGTCAGTTAAATGTTTTATCTTGTATAAGTCGAGAGATTTTTTTCTTTCGCTTTATTTCGGAATATTATTATGGCAAGCTCTTGAGATTTTTAAACTGTTTAAGTTATACATTATTTTTATTGTTTTCAGAAATGCACATGGACCAAATTGCTCAAAGGATAAAATAAGATCTCATATGAGAAAAAATGTGGCAATTAAATATTTTATGCATTACACTAGAAAGAAAAAGGTTAAAGAGAGGTCGAGGTCGCGCGTTCGAGCTACCATTCTAATTGACCATAAATGCGACCACTCCTGAGCGCTAATGGTTAAAATTGTACAGGAAATCGCTTTTACCGTTGCAAATATCTCTCACTCTAGACCACAAAGTACTTATCTACGATTAAGGAACGAAATCGGGGGTTCAGAACTGTCAGATTAATTTGAATAAAGGAATATTCCCCATGACGATTTCAACGCATTATAAAATAACGCTGAGTTTGGACAAACGTATATTAAATTAGAAAATTACAAGAGCCTCGAAGGAGCTTGGAAATATGAAAAGTTTGTGTAAACCACGATAAAACTTAATTCAAATTTACTTAAATCAAACAAAGAAAATAGTTTTAGCTTGAAATTGTTTAAACTCTTCTTTCTTCTTTAATAATTTTTTAAACTCATAAATTAAAATTTTCTTACAAATCTGTTTAAGTAAAATATTTTTGAAAAAGCACACATTGGCAAAAGTGGATTGGTTAAATTAACAAATTGTGGCGAACGAAATAAAATTTGTTAATTCAACCATATTATTGTCGTAGTCAGCGATATTTATCTCAGCGAGCACACATTAAGTGGTTATATCAACCAAATCATTTTGTTAAGTGCATAGAATGGTTTGTTCACCACCCGTGATTGCAGGATTTTGTAATTCAAAGGAAATTTTGTTGATTGTTCAAATTTCTTTTCTTAGTGCTCATTGACCAATTTCCCAAAACGTAATAAAAATTATCCGCTGGTTGAGCGAGTATAAATAATGGAATTTTTAAACGGCTCTTCGCTCCAAAGTTCTTAATTTTTTTTTATTCTACCACACAAAAAGTAATGAAATCGTCGACAAAGCTTGAGGACATGACGAAAATGACATTTCTTAGCAAAGAACAGTAGCTGTGACACGACGGAAATTCGCCAGCTGGGAGAATATGCCTCAAGTTTTCAGGTTCATTAATTCTAATTCAGTCAGATGTTCTTGGGTTTTCGCATTATTCTAGAATGGGTGAGGGAGGAAAGAAAAAAGCTTCGAGGAGAAAGAGAAAGGAAGGGCTATTGACCATTAAATTCTGATTAAGGAAACCCGTGCCTGCGCAAACTGAGGTGCGTGAGAACAATGTTTAACGTCTTAAAAAATGACACAGACGCCTTTTTCGGTTTTTACCCCGCAATATTCGTAATACGCTTTTTTACGATTTAGCACAAGAGCGTTAACTGCGTCTGACACGCTCAAGTACGAGCCTCAAATGACTACTGTCTAAATTTATGACCTGCACCTAAACAAACGACACGCGAAAAGTAAAAATACTTACTTTCATGTCAGGTTGGAATCAAAGAGGAGATGTTTCTCCATGCGTGGGAGTTTCTCGTCCAACCCTCCACACTATATACGAAAAGGACAAACGTCCTTTTCTTTTTGATCGATTTTTTACGGAAGGTACTTTTGTACTGAAGAACATTTTTATTTATCTCAAGAGCGTTATGGGATTGAAACACTCTCGTCGTCAAGAAAGAACTTATGTAAGGACCGCAAAGCTATTTCAATTCAAACATGGAGTGCAATTCAAAGCCGCACTTGAAATATTATGAATTCGCCGACGGAATTTCGGAAAAAAGAGAATAAAAAATTCAAAGTTTTCTGATTTATTTTCTCCTCTTCTTAAAAAAAAATCTTGCCGATATAACAGTACGTTGATAAAAGAAATTTGTTCAATCAACAAAAGTTTCGTTGAATCAACGAATTTTGCGGTCACGGGCGGCGAACAAAGCATGCTGTTTACTCAACAAAGTTTTGGTTGTTATAACCACTTAATGTGCTCGCTGAAATAAATATCACTGACAATAATATTGTTGAATTCAAAAAGTTTATTTTTTTCGCCACAAGCCGTTGATTTAGCCAATTAATAAGTGGAATAATTGAATCCACTAGAAAAGATGAGCTGTAACGATCGGTGTTTTTTTTAACCAACTGTTCTGCCAAGAGACTATAAAAATTATTTTCTGATCACAAAATTGCTGAAAATTGGTTCGTACTTTTTTTTCTCCGATCGACAAAAGAATAAAACACAAAGATAACAGTACGAGTTGATAAAAAAAAATTCTTTGTGTCTTCTAACACAATACCTAAAAGCCCTTTTTGTGTTCGTTGGGGGCTGGTAATAATGGCAAAACTCTGCTGTGAAAAATGAATGTGGTGACTCGACGGCGACGACAACTACGGCAAAGACGACAATGATGACGACGATGCTTAAAGTTGGCCGTCTGTTCTCTGAAATGGAAGAAGTGAGACAGAAAGAAAAAACAAGAATAATAATGTGAAGATCCTCCCACGAGGGGAGGCTCACTAAGGAAGAAGCTGCAATTTGCATTCAACCGTACAGCCCCTCATATCGCCTGTAATCTAAGGCAGCTCTCAGTTCGAAGTTTCACAAATTGAATGACCAACTATTTTCAGTTCTTTTGTACCTTCAATACTCTGAACGTGAAAAAATGATTACCCTTAAACGGTAATATTAACAGCACTACATGAAAAACTATATGAAAACTAAAATAAAGAAATTATTTACATACTGATTCGAATTGAAAATTGATTAGACTGCTGTCTAATTAATTACCTCACATTTCTCTTAATTGATTTATTAATCAATGAACATCCCGGAAATTCTATAGTTAATCAAAGAAAGAAACAAAAGAATATCAGTAATGTTCAAGGGGTGGAGGGTGGAGACTAAATATTATTGGAGCCATTTTTATCGTTTCTTTCTTTATTTTTCTTCCATAAATATTTCCCGTCCAACTTAGGCTAGTTTTGGCTTCGTGCCACCATCTGAATTTCGAAGTGGTTCTAGTCACACATCACAGCACTTTCCGTTTGGCGCTCAGTGTACTCCGCTTCGGTGATTGCACCACCGACGTTAGCTAAGACGCTTAGACTCTAGTGCTTCAGCAGCCAGAGTTCGATTTTGACTGCTTGCTTTTGGATGTAGCGCATCTTCGTACCACCCGAGCTGATGCAACTGATGGATGGTGGCTGGCGGGTTGCCTAGTATTGGGTGCTACGTTAAATATTTATCACAAATATATAAATAATTAATAGAAATTCATTTATTAAGCTTGTATTATACGTATATTCTTATCGAAAAATGTTATTCAATCCAAAATTCAGCAACTTTGTCTAGATGTCATAGATATTGATTTCCAATGACAATAGTGCAAAAAAAATGGTAAGGAATTGTTTAAACAAAACATTGACTCACAATCGATGTGAAATTTTGATGTTTCCACCATATGAAATGACTATATTGATTACTGTGAAACATTCAGAACTTTCTCGAAAGTGTATCTCCGGATTATTATAAATTTACAAAAGGCGTTAATCACTCTCGGATCAATTTTTGGATTTTTTTTCGGCGTGAAACAACTTTTCCCATTGATGTAGCAGAATAGAGAAAAAATTGTAAGCAAACTACGAATGAAATCTGGATTCGTATATTATCTTCGCAACACATTTCTACAGATGAAAACATATCGTTGAATCATTCGTTTTTTCAATTACAACAATGTCGTTTTTCCATAGATTCTTGATACGTGCAGCTGGGAAACACATACGTGCGTTTGTATATTCTCCACCACTGTGTAACATACCCAGACGTTTACTATTGGAGTATCCCATTCGTTTGCACTCGTTTGGTTAGTGGTTACTGGTGCGTAACTGTAACCAAATTCAATAACGAATCCTGGTGAATCGCACGACCTTTCCCCTGATATCGAAAGCTGCCTCTCTACAAGCAGCGCACGTGGCTGTATGAACCTTTCATTACCGCTCCCAAAATAAGTAGAGATTTTCTCTTTCTTTTGCACTTCATAATGCGATAATCCATGAATTTTGAATTAACATCAGCTACGAATAGAATAATACAGCATACTCATGTCGTATTATTTATTAATCCCTAACTGTTGCATTCGACACAATAATTCATTTAGAATTATTACCGTTCCCCAGTTTCATCGCAGTCGGTAATTTAATTTAAAATCATTTGTGATTAGTGGCAAATGTTACGTGTAATTAGCGAATATGAATTAATTATACGATTACACCCTTCTAAGTGATTGAAAATTCTCGCTCTGTTGGCAGTATTTTTAATAAGAGACAGATTGATTATTGCTTGTATGATTAGCACTGAATACGTGAATAATTATTTCTTCAGGCAGTCGTATTTATGAGTAAGGTAAGCCAGATATACTAATAATATAGATTAAAATGAAAACTTTTAGTTTTAAAAACCATATTTGTTAATTGTTAATAACTGTAATTATAAAAAATTCAAGACAGAACGTTAAGAATAACAAGAATTATATAATGAATTCTCCAATTTTTTATTGGACTTAAAGTCGATCGCAGGATCTTCTCGAAGTCCTTTAAATATGCAGAAAGTATAACGATCCAATTTCCTCGCCGCTCTATCTATGGGACTCGAGAGCACACATACCGTCAGCCATGTTTAAACGAAACTGGTCTCTCTTCGGTTAATGGTCCCTTATAATTGTGCCGTAAGTGTCGCTGAAAAGAATTGCAACAAAGACGGAAGAATCGTGCCGGGAAATGTGGGCAATATAACCGATAATCGAATGCTACGGGGTACTCACGAGTTATCATTAACGGAGCTGAACTTCTCTCTAAATCTCTTTTCTCACGTTCGCATCCCACTCCATTTTTGATTTTTCTCGAGATGGAACAAGAGGTCGAAGACAAACACAAGAAGAAAAGTCAACTAATTAAAAATACGGTAAAAAAAATGCGAAGTTCTCAAAAAGTTCCAGTACAAAATTATAAAGACGAGGGAAACGTTGTGTAAATTATTTTTTACTTACTTGGTCCTAGATTACTTGACCTTGTGGTTTCATTATGTTTGTTATTGAAATTAAGATTCAATTACGTTTTTGGCATAGAAAATTAATTTTAGAAATAAAGTGGAAAAATCCTGGTTTCGTAATCCACCCAAAAAAAAGTTATTTAAGAACAAGATACTTTGTTTTTTTTTCTTTTTTATTAAGTAATAATTTACGACGAAAATACATCCGGTCCAAGAGGGTAATTTTACGGGGAACCGAACTTTTATTTAACCCTCGAAGTTTTGTCTTTGATATAGGATTTTCACGTCACACTGTAAGCCCAAGATTTGCGCATCGAAGAGCTGGATGCATGATACATAAGGCAAATTCTCATTCATTTCGATGGTAAAGTGCAGATCGAAGAACGTCCGGGGGCCTCTCGACGCAGCTTGGAAGGGAAACGACTGGACATTTGTCCGGTGTCCTTCTGTCTTACTCTCAGTATCTGTGATCAATGGTATAAGACGTTGGATATGTTCCAAGGGGTGATATCAAAGTTCTGAACGCTCGCAACGTCGACTTTCTCCTCACTCTCATGGATGGGCGATGAGCAATGCAATGTCATCCCTCAATTGGAAAAAGTTCTATAGTCCCAAGGGTCTTTGGTAGTGGCAAAAAGGAAGAAAAAGGCGGATCTGTCTTCACCCTGAGTGCTCGTGCTTAGTTCTATGGGGTTTGTGAAATAGGGGAGTTTAAATCTTAGTTTACATCATTATTTATGTATTAGACTGACCGAAAAATTGTGTTAGACCTTTTCCGGGTAGGTAAATCGGTGTAATCTCAATGAAAATGTCCTGAAAAATTTGTCCCTTTGGTGTTTTTTCACTTTGGAACCTGATTTTTAATATATATCCCAACGTGATATTCTACAATTTCAGGAATAACGGTGCTAAGAAAACAGTAGAACATCAGTACTCACAATCATTTTTAATTCTTGTCGAACATTGTAGGAGTATAATTATTAGGAATAATTGACACATCGGTAACGAAACATTTAGGTTTAAATATGACACTATTTGTTCTTCCCATCGCTGAACTGGGTCCAGTATTATTCAGAATATCAAAATCCAACTTTGGCATTTATACTTTGGTATTTAAATTATTTTTTTCTTTTTTTTTTTAGGTTGTCAAAATGATGATAGTAGTGGTGGTCATATTCGCAGTGTGCTGGCTGCCCTTCCACGTCTATTTCATCGTGACCTCTTATCTGCCGGAAATCACGAACGAGCCATACATACAGGAAGTGTTTCTCGCTATATACTGGCTGGCAATGTCCAACAGCATGTATAATCCAATTATTTATTGCTGGATGAATTCAAGGTCAGTATATCATGATAATTATTATCATTATCACTACCAGCATTGTTTCCCTGTATTAATCATTGGCCGTATTGTTGTTATTATGAGTGTTCATTATGATGTCAATTGAATTCTTTGAAGCCATTAATTATTTTGACGTAACAGTTTCGTGGTTGTCGGTTATTTTGGCAACGTTTAAAAAGTTAATTAAAATTTATCTCCAGCTTAGAATTTTTCAACAAATAGACTCTGGCATTTATATTTATTTCAGTTATTATCGAAATATTGAACAATTTGGACAGTATTTAAAATATTACTTCTCTTTTTCCTGTGATTTGAGATTTAATTCAATTTTATTAAATTAGGATTTTAAGGCCCTAATCTAAACCCTAATTTTAATCTAGGCCCTAATTTTTAAACGCTCGTATTGATGGGTGTTATTATTTTTTTTTTTATAAATCCCCTACTGTTTTATCATTTTCAATACGTTATCTACAAAAATTGCCGAGACCATAAACCGATTGTTTATAATCCACAGAACTTTTATGGCTTTACTAACGCCCAGGCCCCATATACTGAAAAGCAATTTCGACGACACTCTGATCCAATTACGTAGAGTGAGACGACGAGAGTTGGCACACGTGCGCAGGAGATTACATCAACGAAATGCAAATTGGCCAAACTACTCTAGATCGTTGTCGAAAACAACGACTGGAAAAAAAAAACTTCGATTTTTTTTTCCAATCCTCTTGTCTGATAAATATCATTGAAAAAAATGTTTAAGTCGAGAATTCCATAACGACTTCGTGAAACTGATGGCTGAATGTCCCGAATCAAAATTGACAGTTTCCGATAAATGTGGATAACGGGACTAATTTTTTCATGAATTTACTCTTATTGAACCTTGTATATTTCACGCCAAGAACAAAAGTCATTTATTTTTAGATAACTCCTCGCAAATGTTGCATACATAAAAAATTGACTTGTTTCAACAAATAATACCAAATCTTCCATATTTAGAACCTGGTTATTTTGCAGAAAAAAAGAAATATTTCAATTGATTTTCTCATTAATTAAATACTATTCAAAACCGATAAAAATGTACTGCTCAAATTCTGAATACTTACAACGTACAAATTTTTGAGCTCCAAAGTTGGCAAAGTTTTTACAACTGTTAACATTTTCATAATAATAATAATAATAATAATAATAGTTTACGTCGTCCGAAATACCTCGGTGCCATGACTCGGTGTACTTTTGTGGAATAAATATGATTAGAAAAGTTTAACTACTTCCGGAAGAATAATCATCCGAGACTTGAAGGTCGGGAGCATGGAGAACCAGGAATGGAGATGTACCTTGAAAAGTTGTCTGCATTGTTACTTTTGTTATCAGAAAGTTTTCCCATCGCCAACCACGCGAATTAAGTGCAAGCCATAGTCCCGGCAGGCACCCAAGCACATTTCAGAGCCTATATTCTCTGTACATATACATCTGTATGAGAGAAAAAACATTACATCTACGTGTTTGACAAATTACAACTCGAGAACTAATACTGAATGGATTTCAGTAAATCTTTCCCACCGTTAAATTGCTTTATGATAATTTGCCTCCGAAAAATTCGAACATTGGGTGCGAACGGGTCTCGGGTGCTTTCCCACGATAATTTTCACCATTATTTTTAATAAGGATCCACAGAAGTAACGAAAAACATGAGAATATAATTTTCTTCATTTTTTATTAAATTGTTGATCGAGAGGAAAAAAATATTTGGAAATAAAAACGACCAAAGTTCCTCCCATAACAGCTTTGCTTGCATTGTCGATTAAAATGATTTTTATATTGCAAATTGCAGGTTCCGACGGGGTTTCGCTCAATTCTTTTCTTGGTGTCCAGGGGTTCACTTGACCCCGGAGCCAACACTTTCGCGTTCGGAAGCAGTCACGTCGCGTTACAGTTGTACCGGAAGTCCAGACGCCCATACGAGGATATCACGTAATGGTACGTCCACCGAATCGTCCTCTGATCAACATTCGAGGGATAATTTTACCAGCCCATCGGTGACTCCCAGAAGAGATTCGAACTTTGAATTTGATGAACACGAGAACAACGATGTTGCGAATGATAGAGCTGCGATTCATGAATATAATTTACAAGAATTTTCCAATACCAATAATATTTCACTCAAAAACCCCGATCCTAATACGATTCGCCCTTCTAGCACGATTTCAACCTCAGTATAGCCACCATTATTTTTATATTTGTTAATTCAATGTTTATTTTCTTCGACATACTATTACGTTTAATTTTGCTAATTCATAATGTATATATAGTCAAATCACGCTCAAAACAAATTTTCAATGATATTAATAAATCTTTACAATTAAATAAAAATCTTAAAAATTCACCATATCAAAAAACGCGGTAGTGACTCAACGCCGTGTGTTATAATCAAAAACCCAGTAAAAACCTAAATAACGCAATTTTTCCCTTTTTTATATTATGATGTTATCGACAAAACAAAAAAGGTTCTTTCAGCAATTTCTCATAAAATATGTATATTTTTTTGAACTAATTTTGATCGCTATTATTTGTGAATTCATTTCATTTTATGTATTATGATTGTGTTTACACTTTATTTTCTATTCATTTTTATCGAACAGTTGCAATCCAAACGAGGGGGACAACCTGCAATTTTTGAGTTTATTTTTGAGCCATATGCCGATTATCATCGAAAAAAAAAACAATCACTTGCTTACCATTAGAAATTCAATCGGAGCGTCTAATAAATGTTGATATTCAAGTAAGCCTTCGAAATAGCGATTCAAAAATTGCAGGGTAAACGTTAAATTTTACTGTGCAGTCCAGTGTTGTATGTTTTCGAAAAGTCAAAAAAAAAGACGTCGTTTAAGGAAAGTTTCATTATTTGTTTGCAAATTAGAACTGAGCTTTTTTCCACTGTCCTACACGGTTAGAAAATCTCTTCGTGTACATTTAATCAGACTGATTAATGTACCCTTCAGATAAAACGACGATAAACAAATTTATCGAGGATTTTTAAACCTTCCGTAATCACGCGGGATTCAAACGTCCCCAAGATTTTTTTGGAGAAACTTTTAAACTTCTTGAGTTCCTTCTGCTCCTTTTCTCCCCCCTGATTCGGCTGCAATCGACATGTCCTTAAACTGTATCGCATTTGCCATCAGCGAAGGTAAACTGCAGAAAACCTAACCGATACAGCCGGTACCTAACTAATTTCCTCGGGTGGCAATGCGAGTACGATCAAGCACAGCCACCACAGGCGCTTAGAAAGGCACCTCGCCAGCTGTGATGCAATGGGCCAGCCAGTACACGGCTAGGGGGCAACCATCCACACGATGAAAACCGTTCACATGGGAGGTACCCGGAACCGTTCACCGACCGCTCAGGCATCACAGAGAGGTGTTTTCGACAGGGATTTGTGAAGGTGGAGTCTGCGCTATCCGGGATTGCAGTAGGAAGACTTGAACAAAATTTCAAGTTTTTAATCGTCTTTGGTCGGGATTAGAACCCGGGGCTAGCGGCGTGCGAGCCCCAGCCCTTATCCACTGGATCAATCGCTCTCCCTCATTTTTTTTACTTTGTTCAATGCACAATCCAGATTTTTTTTAAATCCAATTGGCTCGGTAGTGTTAGTACGTCGGTTAAACCAGCCCAGAATTTTTATGAAGTGTGATCACGGATCTGGATCAGGGTTGTTTATTTTAGTATTAAAAGTAAAACGGTACATGCTAAAATATATTATTTTCCTCATGCGCACAAATTTTTCGTTCCTCAATATATCTTCGAGTCAATAATCTGTGAAGAATATCTTGGACATGACGTGTCTCCTGAACGAAAAAATCTTTCTCGAACTGTCAATAAAAAAATCAAAAAAATTCTCAAGACATTTGTTCCGACGGAATTTGACAAAATCGTGGAAGTTCTCTTCATGCAATAGCTTGAAATTAGATACTTCCAAATTGTTGAAAAAATAATGTTGACCGTCGCAATTTGGCCAATTGGGTTTAATGAAAAACCGCAAGCATTAAAAGACTCGGACAAATCATGCATCGGTGTAAATTAATAGTGTGTAGTCGATAGTAATAAGAGTAAGAATAAATATATAGTTGAGGTTTAAAATAAAATTTGGGTACAAGCTGCTATTCTATTTGGCCTGCAGGCACGGTGCGGATACCGCTGCACTTGCAACCCTCCAGAGGAATCAGCCCGAGTGTCGATCATTTTCCGGCCCATCATCGAGGTCACGGAAGACGTTGGAGAACGTCTCAACCACGTGGTCACGTATCCTGACAAGAGGAGGATGCGTCACAGCAACGTGTTCACACCTGGATTTGAGCGAACCACGTCGCTCGTTTATGAGAACCATTATGGGGGAAAAAAATCAACGAGCTGTTCCAGTGCGCATATTTGTCGAGATTATCGCGAGTCGATAATTTATTGGCAAAATGATGAAAGTCGAGCGAACAAACGGGGCAGCCTTTACGAAAAATCAGAGTGATGAAAAGCTCCCAAACTACCAATTATCATTATTGTTCAAAAAGTCGAAGTTTCGAATCATTTTTCTCGATGATAAAGAGAAAAACGTCTCCAAATGTCGTGAAATATTTGATCAATTGGTTGATTATTGTTGACGAAATCGAGCAGCTTGTAAATTGAATAACTGGTCAATTCGAAAGGCTATCAGTCACTCGAAATTTAGCATATTCATATGGACTTGTGTCACATCTACTCCGAACATCTGAATAAAACGGTGCAGTAGACGAAAGTTATTGCCCGAAATTGGACAGAGATTTGAAATCTATATTTTTTTCTTCTTCCGATCTCCATCTCGATCAAACAAACCAAATGTTTTTTACTCAATCACAGTTTGATTATGTCAGCAGCGAATCAAATTTTTTGATTGAAAAAATGAATCTAGAGTATTGAATTTGTAAAAACAAGAATTGTATACAAATTCGATTGAGAACTCACTCGAAGAATTTACCAAACTCAAGCTAGCATTCGAATATTTTCATTTAGACTATTCTCACCTGTAGAAAGAGTAATAATTCAAATCTCCGTATCTTCTTTATTAATGACGGTGAAAAATATGTCACTGAAAGACAAAAGGACCAATGATCTAGAAGAATGTATAATCGATAACTGAACTTTCCAAATCTCATGAAATTCAAAGTTTTTTCTAACGAATCGAAAAAAAAAAAATCACCATAAATGCACAAAATTAACGCTTTTGCAGATTATTATAAGTATATAGGAATCGAAAAAAAATAATTAAATTTGCAACGATGTATTGCGATGATTGGCCAGTGGAAAAAAAAAACAATCAATGTTAGAAATTTAACGAGAGCTTAGTGCTGTGAATTTTCACTCAAAATATCCAATGAAAAATAACATTATTGTAAATACTGGCAAGTTAAGAGGAAAAAATAGACATTTTTTTTAAATCAGCACTTCTAATATTAATGCTTCGAAATAAAATATTAGAGTGACACAGGGATTCGTGAATTACGAGTTTGGGAATCATTATTGTTATCATTATTATCATTATTGTTACTTTAATATTCGTCATAGTCAATTCTACATGCACGATACTTTTCTGTCCCTCATTGCCCTGCGTGTTGCTCGTCAAAATATTATAAGTGTGAATGTATGAGTGTGCAATATTAATGACGATTTTCCATCGAGTTTCACGAGCTCCAAAATGCTTGATAACATCGCGAAATAAAAACTAGATATTTTTTATTAACCCGATCGAGAAACGTTCAATTCCGTTGTGCCAAATTTCATTTCGAAAAATATAAATCATCCGAAATTGTTGGCATTTTGAGTGAAAATCAAATAATTATTATATTACATAATTGAAGGGGACAAAAATTCCATAATTATTCGTTAACTGTGGTCGCGATCAATGGTTATCAATGTATCGAAAGTGGAATTTATAAAGATTAACATGACGATACTCTGGGAAAACCAAAACGCTTTTTAACTGATAAGTAATGTGTATGTGTGAAAATCCACTGCACTGAATATTATATATTAAGCTAAATTTACAATTAAATTACGATGGACTTGTCGAAATGTAATTATATTTGTAAGATAATTGTAAATGAGTGTGTATATCGAGGTAAAAATCATGGGATCGGTTGAATCAACAATGAAGAGACAAATTTTTCCCACAAAGATAACATGCTGGTTGCGTTACGAAGAATTTTTACATTTGTTCCCGAGTAATAACAATTTCATACTCTATTTAATTGCACTAAGTTTTGCTATTCAATCGATGACAACAAAAGGTATCGAGAATATCGAAGATTTTATTCCAAATATAAGATAATCAACGCTGATTTAAAATTGATCTCAAGTTCGGATGTGAGTTTTGGATTCAAGCATGCAGAAGACAAACTTAATTTAAAGTTAAATTCCAACTTGAGTTTACAACGGGTCAAACAAGTTCAAATTGAATTTTAACTTCAATTCAAACTCAAATTCCAGCCGCGGTAAAGTTTACTGGTCTACTGGACAATTGATCAAACCAAAATCAAACGAATGAAACTTTAGTTTAACAAAACACGAGGAGAATCGGGGCTGAGTTTGAAACGTTATTCCGATTCGAATAAAAATTTCAAATAAAGCTCGACTCTGTACCTAAGTTCATATTAAAATATTCTTGTTCAGATTTTAACCAAACCAATGCGTTTGAATATTATTGTAACGAAAGGAACTTTCGACCTAGCAAGGCCTTCCTGGTCTATGAAGTAACTCGAGGCCCTCGTACCTGAAGAGCTAACTTGAATTAGAGTTGCAAGTTAAGTATAAATTTTGTTTTTCATTTTTTCCTTCTGATAACAGAAATAATAATTTTTGTATATACATTTTTTTAAACAGGAATTGATAATCGTATTTTTTTCAATGAAGAAGAGAAATGTTTGTTTTTTTGTATCATCATTTAAAATGTGTGCTTTGAAAACGTGAGAATTTGATAAAAAGGAGAATCGACTTACGTGTGAAAGAAGAAGAGAAAAAAGAACATTTCAAGTCCAACGACTTGTGCACTACATTGACAATTAGCTATTGTTGAAATAAGAGAATTGAAAAATCATTTGGGAGAAAGAAAGAACCGCGAGAAATCAGAAAAATAATAAATAAATGTATTACGAGTGAAAAGATATTTCATCTTCCATCAACGATCAAGAACGTCACGATCCTCGTTCTGTATGACGTTTGACGACGAAAGAAAAAAAAAAAACAAAGATAAATGAAGAAATAATTCGTTAACTCCGTAATCAAATGTCGTAATACTCTGCTATGGCTGTTTCTTGGATGATGCATCAATAAAACACCTTATTTTTCATACTGATTTATTAATTTATTTATAATAACAGCCTTTAAGTCAAGTACAGGTTTTTTTTATTTAAATGACAAATAACGTCGCAGCCAATGTATCGGAAAATATTTTACGGCTACGTTTCCGCGTCGGGCATTTATATCCGACCAGTATATGCATTCGAGGGTGCCTGGATCCATGCGATCGACGTACGTTTTGCCCTGTAAGGAAAAGTGACAAAAAATGACATTTTTTTTCGATTTGATCAATACTCTTGTCGCGACTGATAATAACAACAAAAATAAACAAAAATAACAAGCGCCCGGTTGATTGTTAAATAATGATTTTTGACTCCTAAAGATTGATGTGTAAATTATTTCAATTTTTTGATTACTATCCGTCGATCAGTAGCAAACAATCAACATACAATCGATAATTGACCAATCGTCGAGAGGAAAGGAACTTAATTTACCTGCAAATGGTCCATCTCGTGTTGGACTATTCTGGCTGCCCATCCGTGGGCTTTCCAAACAAATCGTTCTCCCGTAATATCGAATGCCTCAATTTCAACGGTTTTGGCTCTCTGTACAACCGCCTGGTAGCCTATTAGACTCAAACATTCCTCAGTATCCCTAACTTTCGCGTAGTCCAGAATCTTCATCTTAGGATTGATGAATACCGTTAATGGTATCAATTCCATTTCTCGTGATTTTCGAAACTCTTCGGAAAACCCTTCGAGGTGCGTTTTCGTCACTTCCACAACAAACATCTGGTACGATATTCCTATTTGATTTGCGGATAATCCCATTGCCTTGTAAGTCCTTATTACATCCATCAAATGCCTAATTACCTATCAGTTTACGATGCAAAAAAAAGAACATTATTACTAAACAGTTTCGATTTTCATTCGATGTTTAACTTTTTATTCTAAACACTATCTAAGTCTTCTTCCAAATGTTGAAAGGCCATCAATTATCAATAATAAGTGATCGACCCTCCCGCCCCTTTCTCCTATTCGCCCAATGGAATATCAATGAACAAAACTAATCAATTAAATGATTTAAAAAATAAGAATTCGATTTAACTTTATCGAGCACAATTGAACATTTTTTTTAACTGATTCTTTTGAAACTGGACACAATTACTATGTCACATTCAAACTGAAAGAGTTCAAACTTACCCGCTGAAATTCTGGTGATCGAATGACGTCAGGCTCCACTGGTTCCGCTTGTATCCGCAGAACAGGATCGCCAATTTGACAGACATGTCTGTAAGGTATTGTGCGTTGCGGCTCAAAGTAATTTACAATGGTTTTGCTCAAGCCGCGAAAGCTGAGATGCCTCTTCACACTTATCTCCGCTTTGATTCCATGATTTTTAGAGAGTTTGAGAATCGTTCGTAACATGGTGATCATTTATTAAATATCACAAACAAACGAACCAACAACTTATGTCACGAGCTAGCGTTACGGTTTGTGAATGACGCCGTTTTCACGTTGTCTAGCCTGATGGGGATTTTATCGACGTGAGCAAAGATTCCGTCAAGATTCCTGACGTACCAACAGACGATAATCAAATCAATGAAAATTTCTGTAATATTTTCTTTCTTATTGATAAACAAATAAAAAAAGAACTTGCTCACGTTTCAACGATTCTATACATTTTTTTAGTTAGAATTTTGACATTTTACTTTAAAAAAGTGTACAACATCATAATATTGAAAAATATTCAATGTAGAAATGATCTTCAGCTAAAATAAGACAAAGCTGGTCGAAACAAAGGATGTTTTTTACATCACGAAGTTGGTGGATGTTGGGAACGTTGGAGAATTAAAAAAACGTAATATTATTTATTTGTAAATACTTTATTTGACATTGTATCCACAACATTTTCTCGAAGAAAACATTATCAAGCTGCGCAGTTGTTTTCTAAAGTTGGAATCAGTTTGTTGTATATTTTCCATATTTCGTTTCCTTTGTATTATAAGGCTATTATTATTATTTATTATTAACAATAATCGTAATAACTATAATCTATTATCGTTCCGCATCCTTTCTCGTCAATATTAACAAAGTGACTAGGTATTGAGAGCGCAGCCCGTATAACGTGGAGGATCTTGAAGTGGCGAAGATTTAGGAAAATAATAAAAACGAAACCTCGCGATAAGAAAGATCTCATTACATTGAACGTAATGGAAACGAAAGATATGTAGGCACATCGTTGGTACTTCGGTTATCCATTACTCCGTATTCGTTCTTATAAACATTTTGCTATTATTTTCTCTATTGTCCTCCGATTTCTTCCTTTCTCACTCACGCCCACGCACTCCGAGGGGCGTTTACGATCAAACAAATCATTAATAATTATTTACAAATAAAAACAAAGAGGATGCGAAGATGGGATTGAGTCGCGAAAATTTTCGGACAGGATCGCAGACGCGTCGAATTGTCGTCGGAGTCCGAAGTTTTAATTTTCGATATATTTCTGGCCGATACCATTTTGGCGATATAAAAATAGTGGTAATCGGATTAATTGGAAATTGTAGGAACCGGTAAACCAGGTTATCCTCGGGTCAAAAGCGTACGGACCAACTTGACCAATACTCCGAACTTGTCGGACTCGGATTTGTGTGGAAATGGGCATCGTGCACGAATTGAAATGATTTTTCAATCGAAACAACAACAACAAAATGAATTAAAATTCATCGTATTTGGAAAAAAAAAAAATGACAGTCAATTTTATTTTTGTTTTTCTCCAATTTCGTCTCAAAATTTTTGTGCAATCCGAAGTCCTGCCTACGTCAGCCTATGGTGTAATGAATAGCAAAGCTCAATAATCCGCATCGTATATGAAATAATACAACAATTTGACTAAAAAATACCATTTTTTAAAACTGTTTTCCTTTCTTTTTTTTTTTTGGGTTTCCTTTTTTTTCGTTGGTTCTCGCAAGCGATCGTAGTAGTGGTCTCAATATGAGCCGTCTCAGTTTCAAATATTCGATTAGTCCTAATATAGTGGTTTATGTTACAAATTCGTCGCTAAGAAATGCACTATACAACACTGCCGAATCGTTCGGTCGACGGAAATGCGCGTTGAATTTTGTTCTGGGAGTTTCGAACCGAGCGTATCGTATGGTAAAGTGCTCGAGAGCATTTAGGCGAATTTTGAATACTGCGATATAGATCGATGCGCAGAGGGAAGAAAAAAAAATTGAGATAATTTAACGAAATGAAATATAAATCATTGAGAAAAAGCATATTGAAGGTTAATTGCCGGAAATCCGCTCGTAGTATCCGGTATCCGTTCCCCGCGACATGCCAACGACCAAAACGATTGTTTTCCTCGCGTTTCTTTTTTTTTTCTCTCAATCGCATATTTTTTACATTGTCATTCGTCACAGGCACGCAGACCGATATTCTTATTTCTTTTCGTCGAGACCAGTTGTAATTCCCATTGGTAAAATTTCGCGCTCACTCGCACAACATACTTTTGCACATTTTTTCTTTTCTTTTCTTTTCTTCTCAAATTTCTGTCGTTCACTCAATTCGTACGAACTCACATGTATACACGCATACGGACATAATAATTCTCGATAAAAAGAAATTAAATTCTTGCTTATTGCTTTATACACGTATTTACAAAGGCTTTTTCTTCAGGGGACTGCCCAAAGAAAGAACAAATACAATAATTGATAATAAGTAATAATAATGATAATGGTAATTGGGTAATAGCAACGAGTGAGTAAATTGACGAAGACACAAAAATAAAAAGCAGTCCCACGTTCGTCGTATTCTCAGGTATACGTAATACTAATGATTTGGATTTTAATTGATTTATTTTATTTTGTTTTTACTCAATTCCCCGCTATGTCTATTGTATTTTTTCAACTTTTTTCGAATTTATCTCTACTCTTATTGTTCAGTCTCATGAAGTGATTCCTCTTCATCGTCCTCTCGTCAAAATCGTTTGCAGAA
>JABSMR010060232.1:0-14099 GCA_018902295.1 Dusona sp. PSUC_FEM 10030013
TATTAAGTACTACGTTGTACTTAATATATTGTACAATTTCCAATGTGGCGCTTCTTTTCTCAATCATACAATAAAGTTTTCTATACCTGAGTGTTACGGCACTCGACCGTAAATCGACCATACAAAGAATCACATATAAAGACGTAGTACGCACAAGGGTGGTCGAGGGTTTCGATACAACGACGTATTTTGACAACAACACCGTTTCTTCGAGGGTACTCAAGGGTGTTAATCATCATAGCTTTAAAAATGATAAATTATTATCTGTTATGATAATCGATTACTGGTATTTGTTAAATCAAAATGGGTAATTAAATGGTCAATATTATTGAGTCGTGATTGGAAACTGATATTTGGATGTAAGAAAAATCAAATTCTTCATCATTATTTTGATTACGTTCCTTAAAAATTGTAATTTGAAAATTTTCGATAATTGAATAATTGTTTTACGCGTGTAGGAAAATAATGATTGATTTTTAAAAATTCTATGAACTATCGGAAACTTGTAATAATTGTGGGAGGAGCAAGTGTTTTTCCATTTCTTAATCCGTCTTCTTGTTACGAGTACTTCTCACACAGATATTGAATTACCATGCCGTGAGAGATGCACTCTCGAGAACGTGTCGAGAGTTGCCTTGATATTTCTCTTCCTAGAAAAACATCTCGTCCTATAAATACACCTCCGAGATTCATGATGTGCTGAAAATTATTTCATTCCCACACACCGTCGACATAATAATGATAGAAATATCAGCGTGAAAGTACCGACGCCTCAGCTTTTTTGCACGTAGACTTTATTCTTTCTCTCGCGCTCTTGTCCAAGTGATAAAAACCGCGATAAACGTGCACACTAACGTCCTTGATTAAACGTGTGCATGGTCAGCGTTAACAACGTCCAGCGATTTCGCATGGCTTTCTGTACATTATACACACACAATGTTTAATACTCACTTCAAGACTGTGCACAAGCCGGACGATATTTCATCAAAATTCTCATCCTTTTTTCAAAATTCTCTTTTCAAAGAGAAAGTTCTGAATATATTCTACAGTCTTTGGAAATATCAGCATCTTTACCGTGGGTCTGTACGACCCAGGCCCGTTTACGTGCTCATAACTATTGAAGAAATGTGTATTTGTCGACACATTTTTTTTTAAACAATAGGCCAACTCCTGACGAAGCGAATGGCACAGTATTCAATGTCACGAAACGATGAATTCCACAGCAATCAAAATTTAAAAAAAGTTCACCTCAATCCTGTCGAAAGTGATGGTTTTCGTCTGGGTCTAAATTACCCGGCGATGGTAACTTAAGGTTAAAACAGGAAAATGAGTTATTGAAAATAAATGAATTTAAAAAAATAAATTTATTTTTATTGTCCCAAGGAAAATTAGTTTTTACTCGTATACAGAACATATGTACCTCATGTTGCCACTGCTATTGGGCTTCTCGAGGGATACACAATGATGTAATGTGAGCCTTGAGATTTGTCGAGCGCCCAACACCCCTCGTCGACGTGTTGAACACCCTCTCGAGCTTGGCCCGATATACCTTGCGTCAGTGGAGAGCTGTGAGGAGCTCGCTATAATACACACACGTATAGACATGTATAAATTTCTACATATATGCAACGGTACGTATTCGTATGTGCATATTCAACCACTGGCGTCAACAGCTCGCTCATTCTCGCATCGAAACGAGAGGGCGAGAAGTGATTTTAGCCTCGTGTTCACAGGCTTTCATCGCTCGTGATCCGCTTTCAATTCGTACACTAGAGTTATACACGAATATCACATATATATCTACGAGGATCAGCAACCTATTCAACAAATCGTTTATCCTCGGTTTAATCTCTCAGGATGCTGTAATACCTATGTAACAGTCGATGAAGTACACACTTTTACATCATTGAACAAAATGGTCTTCTTAGACATGCACATAACGCATTATGATTTACATTTTATACGAATATACGCACTAAAGTTTACGTAAAATTATGTTTATTATTAATTATGATTTTTTTTAGTTGTACGTGTAAATTTTTATTATCAATTTTTGATATGCACCAAAATATGGTTTGTAACCTTACTATTTTAATTCATAATTTGCAATTTTATTTATTGACATTTTTAGAACGGTTTTCTTTACTTTAGGAGAAAAATGGCTTTTTCTGATACGCACAGAACGAATTATAAAGTACATTCTATTCGAATATTGACGCTAAACGTTGCGCAAAATTATCATTATTATTAATTACTTTTTTTAGTTTTCATGTAAATTTTTATCAACAATTTTTTTTATGCATAACAATATTATTTGCAACCTTATTGATGTATTTAATAATTTACAATGTTAATTATTGGAATTTTTTCAAAGGTTTTGTATACTTTGGGAGCAAAGTTGCTCAGAGTAAATAATTGATGAAAATAAATTTGCATCACGCTGAGAGAAAGGTGTGAACGAATCATTTTCATGGACAACCATTTCTACGTGGTTTGTACAACGGTAGGGGGTACGGAAATAAAGAAATAGGTGTAGTTGAAGGCACGAGGGCTAAAGGGCACGTCGAAGGTGCGAAAGAAAAGGACAATTGAGGGGTGCGAGCGAAAGAGATGTTCACAATGATTCCCCGAACACCGGGGTACGCATGTCCGTTTCGTGGTTCTGCTCTCGTTCAGATGCTCTTTTGGGTACAAAGAGAAAAATAGAATATTCTCTCGAAAGAGACATTTTATTGTATTTAAATCATCAATTAATGAGCATGATCGAATAATTCTGTGAATTTAAATAAATGATTGTAACGCTGTGGAAATGATTGTTCTTGTTTTTGTATTTTTGTGATTTTATTAATTATGCAAGAAAAAAATAGAAAGTTGCATTTAACTGTTAAAAAATGATTGTTCTGTCACACGAAATTTTAATCTTTTCATCCCAAAGCAGTAATGGTTCAAAAGAATAGAGTTCCAAAAATGAACCTAATGATTTTTATCATTTTGGTAACATGACGAGAAAATAATTTTTACCGGAGGGTAAACGATGTGAAGATTTGATGATGCAGAAAGTTGGATGAAAAGCCATCCTAAGGATTTTTGTAGGGCTGCTTCGAACCGTTATTAAAATTTGCCTGAGTAACAATCCAGAGGAAGACGACCAAGATAGTCGTTCGTATATAGGCGAGGATTCCTACGTGTCAGCAAAAGACGATATAAGACACTGGTATATAAAAAAATCTCACGCGTTCGACATTTTCCCACCAACTCACCTGACATAGCGGCGTTGCCTGGGTCTGAGATAACGAAACTCGACAATAATATGTTTGTCTGGTGAGCGAAATGTCCTCGTGTCATTGTTACGTTATTGGATGACTTTACTCAAAATTAACGCCAGCCATAATAATGATTCTATCCAAAAATCCATTTAATTAATCATTTGTTTCAAAAAATAATGGATGGAAGAATGATTAAGAGCTTTTTACAAGCAATCATTGTGAGTTGCCATTCCTGATTGAAATACGTTAAAATAAGCAACTAAAATGAAATCCCAAGGAAAGAATACGTTTCGAAAAAAACGTAATTCTCACATTCCCTACAACAAATTTGTTCTCCGTCGTTTCGAGACTTTTTCAGTTAAATTTTATCAAGAACATAAAAAATAATTCTCCTCAATATTAACAATCAATTTTGGTTGCTGATTTTGTTATGTTAATTACGAAATATATGGAATACTGTATTCAGTGTGTAGAATATGTATTTATGGAATGGTCCATCAGAGAATCCACTTCGTGGATAATAACGATTGTCCTAGTCGGTTTTAATAAGCAACCCAATACCACTAAGGGTCGAAACAACCCCTTTTACCACATCAGTGTATATCTATCAAAGATCGTCATAATTGGCGATGTGTATGTAGCAGTCAAGAGTTAGGAACGTGTAGTGTATAGATAAACCGAGCATATGCGTTTCTTTCGAAAATTTATATATATTCATAACATATATATAAATATATAGAGTTGGAATACGGGAGATTATCAAGCGAGTGCATAAGGGCTGCTCCGTCGCCTAACGACGCAGATGTTGTGGTTCTCTGGCCGCAACCCTCTCGCCGATAATAATTAGCTTCAGTCATAAATCTTGAACTCAGCTCTGGTGCACGCCATCCTATCCTTATTTCTCTTCTTGTGTCAACGTTTTTTCTTCACTCTTTCCTCCATGCTCTTCATCATATTTCTACAACTTTGGACAAGTAATTTTTCTATCTGAGGCATTTTCAACGATTTATTACGAATTATTGTCGGTGAAATGCAAACTTTATACTCTTCGTTACTATTTTTAAAACTCTTTTCATATTCATAGCATTTCGTTATTCATCGTCTGAAAATTAATGATGGAAATGAGAACTTTATTCTATTTGTCACTTTTTTAAAAATCTTTTCAATTTTTTTTCGGTTTATAAAATAATGATTCCGAGGAGATAGAAGAATAACCGTAATTCGATTCGTATGCAATCGTAGTAT
This sequence comes from Dusona sp. PSUC_FEM 10030013, assembly GCA_018902295.1. Classification (NCBI taxonomy): domain Eukaryota; kingdom Metazoa; phylum Arthropoda; class Insecta; order Hymenoptera; family Ichneumonidae; genus Dusona; species Dusona sp. PSUC_FEM 10030013. The sequence continues at coordinate 4,512 of JABSMR010060232.1, forward strand.
AAAGAACAAAAAGTTGAAAGGTTTGGATTCATGAGTAATTACATAACCAAGTGTTAAGCTGTGACGATAATTTTACTGTATATGAAAAACGGGGCATAACATAGGGTAGAATTAGGCGTGCGCATTACACGTGCTTTACATCCCCTAGACGCGTGTGGTAATGCACAGAGGACTTGACACCCCCCAGTAAGCATCGTCACTCCCTAAATCACGGGGTGGATCTAACTAACCGTGTAATCGGTGATTCGGTGGCATTACATGCTTCCTTCTAGCTATTACTTTGTGTATAAGCTTCCTCGTGGTTCTCTCTCTCTCTCTCTCTCTCCTTCTCTTTCGATTCGAGCCCTATACTCAGCTTCTCTATGATCACAAACAGGTCTAACAATACTATTCCGAATAATCTCTTGTCCATGGATAATTGTCATATTGCACCTGAGACATTTTTTGCAAGGCAATTTTTCGTAATTACAAGAATTCCTATAATTAAATATTTTCGATCAACAAAAAAGGGATGATGGGTGACGAAGCTGGAGTTGAAAAACACCTGCATTGATTGTTTGATGTGCATTTTTATTTGCAGATCAAACGATTGAATTTAAATTGGGAGAAGATTATTAAAAATTAATTGATAAATATCAATAATTCATTAAATTATAATTGCATAAAACAATTAAATAAAGTGCATAATCAATTTGAGCTCATTAATAATTTACCGATCGCACACGCCCGAAGAGGCCACCATTTTTGTTTTGAACGAGAGAAACGAGGAGCCGTCGTTAATCCGGTAAAAACACCTTACAAGCGAGGGGGTGATTTCCATTTTATTTCTACGATCTCTTCCGGCTAGCCGCACGCTTCGACGAATTGAGAGGAATCTCGTTGTAAGAATTATAAATAAGAAGCGTGGTTTAAGATGAGGGACAATCGTGTTTCTATCCGCTGGTGGAGTACAATCGAACCTTCCGATCTTCACTGAAGCAGGAGAATATGGCTAGAATGGTACACGGTAGAATGAACGGGAGGGTAGACTACTGTAAAGAGAAGTTTTTAAGGGTGACAAGGGCGCGTAGCAGAAAGTGGCCAGTGACACATAAAGAGCATATTTTCGGGCATTAGCTCTCCAACTTTTCTTTTCGCCTCACGATGAGACTCTCTCAACGTTGACACGCAGCGGGATTCATCGTGTGGAACACGAGGGTTCCCCCGAGTCGCTGAAGTGCCAAGCGTTAATATATACACACATATACACTCCATGACAAGCCAACCATCCAAATATATACCTGTGTTCACGCCTGTACGACCAAAATCTCCCAGCCCTGTACCACATACATTGCATATAAATCTCGGCTACCGATCTCTTTTTTTTTCACCACAGGCCAAGATCTCTCCCTGCTCTTCGCTAATGGGGAAATAACCAGCGGATTACGTCCGATAATCCGGTGTGGCAATGTCCTCCATCCGATCGCCATCTCATATCCTTTTTCCCTTCGTTTTTTTCTTACCTCGATGCTCTTTTTTACACTATTCCATCTTTTTTCTAGAAACTCTCATTGATGCGTTCCCAAAAACGCTTGATACCGATAATTTTTGTTATTGCAATTATTATTTATAATAATTGTCACTGTCGTTTGGATTATTATAAAAATAAACTGTCATTGTTACGCAATTTTGTTTTAGCACATTTTTGGAAAGTTTAGAAAAAAACAGGACTGTGTCAATCAAATATTTCATAGAGTGATTACAACTTGTATTTCCTTGAACGAGTCTTTTTTGTTTTAATTACGTCTACTATGAAATTAAGTGACAAAGGATTTATGGATGTCGCTGCTGCGGAACAATATGAATATTTGATAACATCGTTTATTGAAATGAAGAAAAGCTTGATAAATCGGTGTCTCGAAGGATTCTTTATTTCGACTTGAGCCCGAAGTTATTATTCTTGGAGGCCATGGCAACTACATCGTTTTTTTTCTGATAAGAAGATTTTACAGCAAACGACATGTAGTTTGCATATGTACGAGGCTCGATAACGATGAGGACAGTCTTGCTATCAAGGTGTTGCGATGTGTTCTCAAGTTCCCGATCTATACGAGTTTAATCGGACTTCTCCTCTGTCCTTTTTCCGTCTCTCACCCGTGCTCTGTTATGTACTTTACGTTTCGTAATCGTTAACGCGCGCGCTTGTTCTTCATAATGCTAATTTTCACCTGCCACCCTATAACAGCGAAAGAGGGAGAGAGAGAGAGAAAAAAAGGTGAGAGAGAATTGTCAACGAGGCTTATATGCGACGTCGGAAACATGAGAACGTCACTATCGCAAACGGCGATTGAATTCTCACGTCTAGTTCTTTCTTTTTTAACTGTTCTTCGCCTGTGTCATCGCGTATTTATATCCACGAGATAAACATTATAAACTACGTAACTTTTTTTTTTCACAATCCTCATAACTTGTTTACCATTTTATTTGATAATAACTTTCTTGTCATAATTCTTATTTTTTTGTCGCGTATATAACACACTGCCATTTACCTTTGTTTTCAAGAGCAGACAAAATATTGTCTCGTTATTTAGGTTTTATGGAAAATATTATTCTCATATTTTATTCCAATAAACGAATGCTTAGTTTCCCGTCTTAGCAAAATCATCTTCATTGCAATTTTTTATGTTTTAATATATTTACGATATTTGCTTTGATTTTTCAACCCCAAATATTCATTTTTGTCATGACACTGCCATTATTTAAGCGACAATTTGTTATATTTGCATATTATTTAATTTAAACCGTAAATTTAATGTTCGCCTGAATGTTTTATTATTGAAAACGTAAAACGTGCAAATTTAATAAATATAATGTATCACAGAGAGCACCCAGATTCCGGATGATTCGCAAGGCCAAGGAATTTTGAATGGTGTTGTGCGGATTTTGTACTGAACCATTTTGGAATGCAATTAAACGCAGTAGAGTGAAACTAGAGACGGTCATGACACTCATATGCTCGTACCAGAGAGCCCTTTCTCACCTGCTCCTCCTCTCGGTCTCGCGCACTCCACTCTCATCCGGTCTACAATGAAATATACCTTCACTTGTATATATATATTTCTAATATGGCACCAAGAAATTCTCGCTTTATCGATTCACCGTTAAAGGATCCGCTTTGTCTCCGATTCGCACGAGTTTGCTCAATACCGAGTCGAAGAGCCTTCGGATTGTAAGCGCCATTTTAATGGCGAAAATATTTATACGAAGCCATGATTCGTTTTCAATTAAAAAATACCTTTTATTTAAATATTTCTAAATACCAGGCAAACTAGCACTGCACATTTATAAAACAACCTATATAGGCAACTATAGTGCACATTTGGAGAAAAACAAGAAGCATTCCAGAGTGTACGTGGGTTCCTGGAAGTGTAGAATGTTTGAGCAAAGGCTCTGTGAATCATAAAGACAATTGGAGGATCGTTTTGTGATAAGGAGCCCCATGAAGGGGTTGCATCCTCGAGTATTCAAACAATATGAACAACATCTTGTACAGAGTTTCTCAATGATGTAACGAGAACCTTAGCGAACACAGAGTGGCGGTGAAGGGAGGGTAGAAGAACAAGAAGAAAAAGAAGAAGAAGTTGCTATGCATTTGGTTGTGCAAAGGGGAAGTACGAATGTCGGAATGACACGAGCCGAGAAGCCAAAAGGGGGGTTGAACGAGGGATATAAACGTGGGTGAGAGAGGCAACACGGAGGAGCTGAAAATGGCGGCTCGGAGGGAATCCGACACCAAATCGAAGGTAGACGCGGCCATCGCGAAGCGCGGCGCCGCCCCACTGTCAGTGTACTGCTGCTCCGCTGTTGCCGCGCGCGGCAATCTTCACGCTACCAACCCTCCGCGCTCCTTCACATTCGACCTACCACGCTTATATACGTTTCATCCCTCTCCAGGGACAAATCCAACTGGAAACAACCCTTAAAATACTCGCAAAGATTATCGAGACGAATTTCCCACCTTCGTTCTACAATCCACCCTTCTCTCATTTACAACCCTCAAATCTCGTTATACGAATCGTCCCCAACATCGCCGAGGGAACTTCGAGATATGATTAAATCAAATTTCATTTAAACCGCCTGAATTCAATGTCCGAATCTAACTAGTCATTTTTTCTTCAACTTGGAGCAAAGTAACTATGGATATGTTCTGGATAAAACCTAAATTTCGGTTTGGTTAATTTCATTTGAGCATAAAACGAAAATAATGACATTTTAAAATTCGGCTCTCGTCATATACCACGGGGTATATTTTAGTGGTAAATTTGGTTCTGGACTCGTCAAGGATACACTCGAGAAAGAATCCCTCACTGAATGCTAGTTTAGGAAAGAAATTAGATCGTGCATGAAGTGCCAAGATGACGCTTCGTTGAAACAAAAATGTATTTTTTTCTTGAACTTTTCCGTTTCCTTCGAAATGGCATGACGAAGGAGGCACAAGTGAGAGTAAACGAGGAGAATAATAAGGCCGGTTCTCTTTGAATGTTGACGTTGGGTCGTGACATTTTTGACACGTACGGGGTGAAGTTTCAAGAGTTTGGTAATTCACCAAGTAAACGCGTGGAGGTCCATGCGGCGACGGCTGTTTTTGACGTTTCGAATCTTGCGCGTATGTGTAAAAGTATGTAATAATTTTCACGCACGTCTTCTTGTGTGGCAATGTGTCTTACTCGTGTCTAACGTCCGTGGAAGCTTTGAGGCCAAGACCGAGACTCTAGCACACGTGAACTGACACTCGAAAGGGGCAATTAGTAAGGAAAGGCGGAGCTGATACAAAGGATTGGCAAGGCGTGGCCGAGACACGCGGATTGGTACTCTCCGCTGATGAGGAAGCTGCGGATGCAGCGTTCGTCTCGTCATACACAGCTTCTTTCCTAAGTTTTTTTCCATGCGAGAACTTCGATGCGGTTCATCGATTCACTGGATTTCTTTCCCTTTTTCTCTTGTTTCTTATTACTCACAGTTTCTTCCCTGTTTCTTTCAACCTCTTCACGATCCTCAAGCTTTTGGCTGTGTCTCCATATGTCATATATTCATATTGCGATGAAAGATCTCTTGACTCGAGATTCGTCAACACTCTGCTTTGCCATTGATCTACCCGATATGCTTTTCGTATGACTGTCGTGTATTTGCTTTAACTAAACTATTTGAAGTAGTTCTGTTGGTTGAAAACGTAAAAATTAGCAGGCGCTAAGGTGTGGAAAAAATGAAGTAATTAAAAATAGTTATAAAAACATTTATAAATATATAAGCGACGCAAGCCATCTCAATTCTCGTGCCTGAGTTGAAAATCGTTCTATTTTATTTCTTACACTTTGGGAATGGAAAAAAATGGCGTTTGTTTTTGACAAACATTGTACGGATATCTGGAAGATCAATATTTTGGAAATTCGGTGATAATAAATTGCGTGCTATTGTTTTTAAAAATTCGTGAAGCTAGTGAAAAACAACATGTTAAAGTGGTGCCCTGATAAAATGAGTAGTTTTCAACGATAAAATCGAACTATAGCACACGCCTAACGTGTGTGAGTCGGACCGGCCAACTACATATCGAACGAATCGCAACACGGTGTAGGGTAACGTTGACACATCTCGTTTCCGGTGTTTATTGGCCACCGTTAATGTTTCCAAACACATACACGTAGGCGGTTGAAGAAATATTCACCCGAAGCCCACGTAATAAACGTAACTAGCATAACATTAGGTCATATTATTGGCAATGGTTTTACAGACAACCAAAAAATTATTTCATTCAAATCTGATCCGTAAAGATCGTCAATTATCGACTTTTTTCTCTCAAAGGATCGGCCAGAGAAGTTATTCGAAATTCATAAATGTTTGTCTGCAAAACTGGTCGAAATTAAATGTTTAAAAAAATCGTGAGTGCTCTTCGCTAAATGGGAAAGTGTGAAAAAAATTCCAACGACGGTCCAGATACCGAAGATGAAAAAATTGTGAAAAAAAGTGTACGGAGCACGGTGTGTATATGTGCAAGTTTTTGTATAGATGTATATACGAATCTGTGCCTGCAGGCCAACGGAGGACGGTGGCTGGAATCGAGGGCTGGATTTGGGGGTAGGAGACTGTGGGGTTGCAACGCCCCCATGGCCAACCAATTGGAGGACAGAGTTCTACGTTCATACATCCAATCGCTAGCTCGACGTCGTTGGTTTCGGAGCAACGGCGCACTCCACACGTCGCATTATAGCTGGCGTATGCCAGGAAAAAAAAGTAGATCGACGACGCTGCCGACGACCAAGAAGAACAAGAAGAAGAAGAAGAGAGAATGAAATAGTACAAGAAGAAGAGAGTGAGACAGGCATCAAGCTTCGAACTGCTGCTTGCTGCTGATGTTTGCTGCTGTTTCGAGTTGAAGCCTCGCGTGAACGAAGTTTCACATTGGTGTCGGTAACTTCGTGACTCGATCACTCAATGATTGTGCCCCGTACTTATAAGAAGTGTCGCAGTCCTCAGGATTCTTTCCAACAACATTGTAACATTAAACTCTACGATTTAGTGACATAGAATTAATTCATTATTAACTAATCTGTGGTGTCTTGTGATTTTTTTTTCATTCATTTTCCAGTGATTTGAGAAGTTGGCAAATAAGTGTGTGCAAGAAATTTGTGCGAAACGCTCATTTGAATATTTAACATTTTGTTTGCTGCTTGGATTTTGATAAATTATAATTTATTTTAATTAAACGTAAATATATCAGCAAATTATTCAAATCTTTCACGAAACTATTTTAACGTCTTTTTGATTGACCTTTAACGCAAACGAGTATTTGTGAATGTCTTATTGAAATCCGATTATTTCGATAAACTTCTTTTTTGTGCGTCGGTTTATTAGTCATCGGTTCGATAAAAATTACGAAATTCCACGGATGAAGCTACTCGATTAATGAATGAAAATATCGATAACGATGTCGACGATTCCAATGACGATAAAGTTTATCCTTCACGAATGAATGAAACACGATTTTTTGATAAACAAAAGCATAGCTGGTGCAATATACAAGTGTTACGAGAGAGTCTTGTGCAACTATTGAAAGGTGTTGGTACATAGATGGTATGCGCGAATAAACGTGAGAAGCCGTCGCTCACGTGAGACGCCGAAGGGTTGTGACGATTTTTTCTTTGCTTCCTAAGGTGGTGTTTTGATGGAATAATTTGACGATAATTTGGTGATTGAAATAGACAGTTAAAGAATTTGACAGTTTGCTAATTCATCAAAGTGAGAAGTCTTTGTTTACTACAGAAATAAACGATTAAATAAAGCAAATGAAAATTGATTATTAATTTAGTCTCATTCGAGAATAAAGAGTTGATGAAATCCTTGATGCTCGAGGATGTCTGACAGTTCGGATCAACTGTCATCGCCGAACACCGAGTGCAACAACGTGTCTCGACAGATGGGTGCTTTACATCGTAACGTCGGTGGTTCGACGACATCTTCGACAACTACAAGTCCAAACGCTCCAATTGGTTATAACAATGGCGGTGGTGCGATCGGTGCTATGTCCGGTTTACCGCTTGGACATCATCAACATCCAACTATCGCGTCAAACGGAAGCCCACGTTATCCCCAACAACAAGCCTCGGGCTGTACGAATTCAGAAAATCCTTTTAACAACGTCATCATCAGTAGCGATCACTTGTCAATTGGAAATCCTGAAGGTTTCACGCCCGAACAAATATCGTGCATGTGCGAAGCCCTTTATCAAAGTCAGGATATCGAAAAATTAACAAGGTACATTTTCAACTATATTATTTCTGCAGATGTTCCAAATTATTGTTAACAAACTTTTAACACCAAAACGATTTGGAATTTTGCATTGTTAAAATACAATGAAATTTATTTTTTAAATAATATACAAAATTTCGATATAGATTTAGAATCGTGGACCAGTCGTATCGAAAGATCAAACTCCTTTGCTTGGTCTCTTTGACGAATCCACCCATGAAATCAGCGAACAATTATCGATTCTTTAATTTGAAAGCTACAACAAAAGTTTAACAAATTCCCGTGGCTTGAAAAAACGATTGAAATTGGGACTTTTCTAACGAAAGAAAAAATCGTATTACCAAAAAGCATTGATTTTATATCAAAACAATTTTTCTAGTTCGTGAAATTATTATTTTAATGTTTCCTTGTTTGAATCGATTTCTGTAACATTAAAATTCATTAACTTGCTATAATTTATTCCGTATTATGATTTTGGGTTAAATTTGAAACGTTGACAGGTTTCTTTGGTCGTTGCCACCTGGAGAACTTTTGCGCGGGGGTGAAAGCGTTTTGATAGCAAGAGCAGCGGTAGCTTTCCATCGAGGTGCTTATCACGAGTTGTACTCGATTCTCGAGAGCCATCCATTTTCACCGAGACGACATCCGGAACTGCAGCAAATTTGGTTCAAGAGTCATTATCGCGAAGCTGAAAAAATCCGCGGTCGTCCACTCGGTGCAGTCGACAAATATCGATTGAGAAAAAAGTACCCATTACCCAAAACAATATGGGACGGCGAAGAAACTGTCTATTGTTTCAAGGAACGCTCGAGAAATGCTCTCAAAGAGTGCTATTCGCGAAATAGATATCCAACTCTCGACGAGAAGAAAAATCTCGTTAAAAAAACAAGCCTCACCCTCACACAAGTGTCAAATTGGTTCAAGAACCGACGGCAACGAGATCGCACACCTCAGCTTAGAACGTGAGTCCAAAAATCACTTACTAATCTATCTTTTTCTCTTTTCCTCAATTTCACTATATTTATGCCTGTTTAATTATAGAAAAAATTCAAATTCAACATCTGACAATTTTTCATTCCCAAATTACGAATTTTACTATTTGCAATGACATTGATTACAAAACGACAATATAAAATGATTGAGAAATGATGCAATCCTTCATACAAGCAGAGGATGAAAATTCTTAACGAAATACAAATAAATTCTGTGTATAAAATTGTACAGGAAGCATTTTCAGGCTAATTAACAAGCTCCGATTCAGCACAATATCAAACTCAAGGATCTCTAGTTTCATGGTCACATTTCGAGTATCGGATATTTATAGCGTAAAAATGTACGATATACGAATGAATATAAAGGTAGCCTCTGGATAAGCTTGTGTATTATTCGGGGACTGGGTAATAACGTGAAAAGAGCAAAAGGAAACGAGAGCAGGCATATAGAGAAGATGCGGTGCGAGCGGAATAGCTTTTGGTGCCTGTATGGAGAGCACGTGTGCCTACGGGGGGTCCCTCTTAATTTTTCCTCGGTGCAACAAGTGTTCCTATGTATGCATCTAGACACGTGTGTGTTTGCGTGTATGTCGAACTGCAGTGAGCTTTTTCTAACACTCCAGCCCCCGCGTCGTCCAGTTTTCTGGAATTCTTAGACGTTCGGTCGACCGAGTGATAAATCATTCTCCTACCACTTTTCCGGCTGTAGCTGATGAAAAAGGTTTCGATTTTTTAAATTATTATTCCCATACGTGGCATTCCTCGAATTATCCATTTTCCGAATTTCCTCATTCATACTCTTCATCGGAACGAT